>CAJNSZ010000454.1:23590-69960 GCA_905329745.1 Rotaria sp. Silwood2
AAGAAACAAAACAAGACAATTGACTTCAAATCAATCCACGGAATAATTTTGTCTTGAGTATCACATGCTCATGATGATGGTAATTGTTCTAATTTAATCCTTTTAATGGTTTCGTAACATAAACAAATTGGATCCTGAATTCAATCGAACTGTTGATCGTTATCTTTTAAACAATCATTGATAAGGTTTGAATTGAATATCAATTAATTGATGGCATTGATCAATTGTTTTATTTACATTTCCTACTAAAAATTTTTGTAAAATTTCTTCTAATGACGCAAGAAGATGCTGCCCACAACAAGTTCAATAATGATTGCAACTTTCATTTTCTGATACAGATACATTATTATAACCTTGAAACGATGGCTATGAACGACGATCTAAACTAATTTCTTCTTCATCTTCATCATTTGAATGAATATCACTTAATACATTTACAAAAAGATAAACAAATAAATCACTTGAAGGATATAAGAATGCATCAGATGTAAAATATTCAAATAAAGCATTTTCTGTTAAATAATACTTAGCATTAAAAAAAATACATCTAAAATAAAAATTTATGTGAAAGAAAGTAAATAACCTGAAAGACGTTTATTGTTAATAACTAATAGCATTGTTCTTGTAAATTTTTCTCGAACAACATCAGATGGAAATGAAAATAGTTTAGAAACTAATCTTCAATATTGACATACACTTTCCGCTAAAGAAGAAAAAATTTAAAACGAAATAAAAAAAGATAATTTTTACCATTTGATGATTTATATAAATATGATCGATTTTTACTAAGAATATTAAAAATAGCACAAGCACACTCATCGTTATTTTCACCATCAACAAAATTATTCATTCGATTATAAACAAGTTTAACAAGATCTTCTTCATTATTTGATAATAAGAAACAAGATAGTAATTCATCAATTAAAATAAAACTTGCTGTTAGACTCATTCGACTAAATACACAAATTTATCGTCTAGTTTTTTTTTATTCAATAAATATTTTTTTACCGTCTTAAATTTTCAATTAATTGAACAATACGTCTAGTCAATCGTTCATCATTATGTGTTTTATCAATAATTTGTAAAAGTAATTCACATACCTACATATATTCTTTTGAAAAAAAACTCAATAAAGACATGTTTTGCTTTAACTTCTTTTTTAGAGTTGTTTATTAAAGAAATGCATAGTGAATTATCCATTGTTGAATATTATTTTCAAATAAAGATAAATCATTCTATAATAAAATTGTTTCAACAAAACAATTCTGTTTGAGTTCGTTCAGCAAAAAGAAAAAGTTTTAATTCAACTTGAACATTTTCAAGACGAATTATTAAACGTGTTAATACTCGAGTTAAATCATCACTTCCAATTTTACTTTATCACTAATTTTTTATATATTATTTATATGTTCACTTGTAATATTTTTAAAGTCGTTTGAAGATATTTTACAATTAATATTGTATAAGAATTCCAAATAAGAATATCATGTTAATGAACAGTTATTTCTATATTAACAAAAGAGAAAATTTGTTAGCACTTTCACTTATTTTTATCAATAAATACTAAACGTTAAATAACGAGTTTTTCTTTTGTCTTCTTATCATTACGAATATTTAATTAATCGAAAGCTAAGCTGATATTAACAATATATATATTTCTCTATAAATGAAAAAAAAAATAAAACAAATAGGAGACGAACTAATCTCTATTAATATTATCTAATTTAGAATATTTTCTATTAAATGAAATATGAGATATTTGAAATGCGTAAATAACTATCGATCAACAATTATTTATGTACATTTTTTGTTTTTTCAAACAAAGAATATTTTATCAATAGAATGAGATAAATATTTCTTCTAAGTTGTTAATTCTTTATTTTCTTTTTTCTAGTGACAATTATGTTCATGACAACCAAATAATCATTTAAGCCATTCATAAGTATTTCTTCGGATTTAATTATCTATTTTTCTATCCAATTGTCTTTACTCTATTTTTTATATTAATCATTTATATTTATTCTTGTAAAAAAAATAAAAAAAAAGAAATCATTTTAATTTATTTCATCATTTGTGAAATCTCTGAATAAAAGAATCTTTAAATATTATCTAATTATAATTTTAATCCTATTAATAATCTTCATGTGCTAGATTAATCAAGCATCAATTGTTATTATAAACATACATTTCGTAACTCAAAGTCTCGGTGAACAAAACTATCAATGAATTTATTTTATTACTAAAATCTAATCGAGATGGGAAACAGGATTAAGAGTAGAAGTGTCAATAAGCGTCACAGGTTATAAAATTACATGAGACAAACAAATGAAATGGTAAAAAATACATTGCATAGAGAAACAAAAATTTTTTCGCAAGATTTAAATCGTGCATTTTTATTAGCCAAACCGAATTTTTAATATTCTATTAGGAAGAAATTGCTGAATATATCAGTTGGATTAGAAAGTTAATGCTAACAGAACTTCATTGTTGATGCCTTATTGAGTTTGACTAAAAAGAAATAATTTTCTTCAACGTCAATAAAATTAACCTTAGTATATACCAAGATTAGACTTCTTCATCTCAGAGAAGACTATCAAACTTTGATCCATTGTGAAGATTAATTTTTAAAACTAATAATTGATGACAAAGCCTTTGGAAAAATGTCTAGACAAATTTCTTAATACTCAAACACTTGACCTAGTTCAACTGTTTTTTTTTTAGTTGAAAGGTTCAAGTTTATAAATAAAAATTGTCTAATATAGTTAAAACCTTTACCATTGATTTATTATAATAAAATTCCAATACGAAAGTACGATTTAAAATGTCGTTGCAACTTAATTTTTCTGTATTTTTGGTCGGTGAATTTCGGGTATCATATGTTGCAAAATTCGAATAAAAAATAGTTATGAATAGTGTTTTAGAAACTTTACCAATGATTTCTTTAGAGTTGACTTTTGTTTATATTATTGATTCAAAACTCTGTTTTTTGTTATATATATAAATATATATCTTTTGTTGGAATATAAATTTGGTAAAAATTATAAAATAAAAACAAATATTAGATCCAGACAATTTTTGTTGATTAATGATAATTATTCAAAATATTCGATTGTTGAAATCGAATTTCTTTTCTTTATCGAATAGGATATTTTGTTTACGCCTTGTACAAATATTAATCGTCAAATAAATGTTTTCGAGAGCTACAAAAAATAGTTTAAGATGAGTTTAAAGAGTACTCTCGTACACCATAAATTCGTTAAATAAATAAGTCTTTCTTTCATATGTGTACTTTTTACACTTTGCTATTTCATTATTCAATATTTCGCTGCTAACAAAAAAAGATATAGACATTTTTTCCAAAGACTTTTGCATTGTTGATTAGTTTATGATTAATTTTGTACTTGTAAAAATAAAACTTCTAACGCTGAATGAGACTGATAAGTATCTACTTTAAGAGTTTTTATGTAGATTTCGTCTGTGCTTCTTTCGAAAAGCAACAGTGTATTGGCAATATTAAGAAGAGACAAGTCACGAGATCCTATATGTGAGAAAATCAATAAATTCTACTCTCGAACTAAAACATCTTTTTATAAAAGTGAATATCAGGTTTAAAAAATGGTTTTAACATTGACTTGACTTATCAAATCGAAAAAAGTTTAAAAATTAAATTTTAAAAGAGTAAATATAAAAAAGAGTGAATGCAAAAATCTGAGAATAAATACATCCATTAAATTATATCGTTAATTAATAATATGATCCAGACATGGCATCGTTTCAGTTCGGTTCTAATTTTGAGTAACTTGAGCCAATTCTATCTGTATTAGTCTAACTCTTTATTATACTTGTAAAGCGATTTATGTAATGTTTAAATATTTCTTTTTTCAAGTAAACAATATAAAATAAAATATCTAATTGATATAAAAATCCTTTTTATATTTGATTTGTTAGTCTTTGCTCTTTGTTTTTTTGGCGCAATACACTAGAAAAGAAAATGTCTGGTATAATAATTCGCATATTATCATTGATATTTCTGCTTATATTTGCTTATCCATTGACATTATTATTACATCCATGGTGGATATTAATCCAACCATTAGGTGCATATGATCTTTTTTCAAATATGATTAATGAATTAACAACTATAATGCATTTACCTGAAAATCTCTCCTTATCAATACAAACTGGTCAATGGTGGTGGGAATTATAAATAAAAATAAAAATACAAAAACAAAACAAGCAAACGATTAATTTAATAACAGAAGAGAAAAAAAGTTTGTGTTTTTTTTTCTTTTAAGCATTATGATGATTAGTTTTTTGTTTTAATATACTATTAAGTTGATGATCATTATTCATTCGTCTTATTGACGATGATTTTTGTTGTCTTAATGAAGTATATTTGGAAAAATTAAATAATTGTATTAGCTCATTTCGAAAAACTCGACCAGTTAATGTATAAATATAAAAATGAATTGCATGATTTAATTGTTCCATAGCAATAAATACAGCTGTCATTAATGCCATGGCACCTTTTGGCCTGAGATAAATTTGATGGACGGAAAGCACGTACTGTGTCATTGATTTCTGTTGGTAATGTAAATACTAAAAATGCTAAAAGAACAAAAAAAAAAAAGAAAACAACAATATAAAATATTCTTTCTTTCTTTTTATATTATTAATTAAATAATATATATAAACGCACCAGCTGCACTTCCAAGTAGCATAACAGTTAATTGTCTTTCTTTTTCATATCTTTTACGTGATTTTTTTGATTGTACTGTTGTTGATAAAACAGTTGCTATTGAACGTCGTGATGTTATAACACGTATCAATATAATTATATTACATATTAACATAACAATAAATGGAATAAGAACAGCAAATAACATATCTAATGAATCTAATATAGCATAAAAACGATCATAAGTTAATGAATTTGGATGATTATAATAAACAATTTTTGTTTTTGATGGTAAACAGATTCGTTGAGATTGTTCATCAATTATTTCAAAACCCCAAAATATATGACTATTTATAATAAGTAATGCAAATAACATAGTCATAATAATATAAATAGCAATACGTGCTCGACAAAATTGTTTCGATTTTAATGGACATTGAATTGATACAGCTCGATCAATTGATGCAACAGCTAATAAAAAATTTGAGAGATATGTTGTAAAATAAACCATTAATGGATTTAATTTACATATAAATAAATATTTAATTGTTAATGAAACATTATTATAAGATGGAAGGACTGTATCAATAAATGAAGCAAATAATGATGCGATGTCAGTTATAGCTAACGCTAAAAAATAAATAGCACATGAACGATGTCGTAATGATGCTCGACTAAATACTAATACACTAAGTAAATTTCCAATAACACCAATAACAAATATAGTTAAACATATGTATTTATATACAATTATTTCAGTTAAGTGTCGATAAAAATCATAAGATGTTGTTATTGTTTCATTTTGAAATATTGTTAATGATGATGAAAAATTAAAAATTAATATATTTGAATGTGATAAATGTAAAATATTAATATCAGATATTGTTTCTTCAAATATAGAAGAATCAGGTTCCATTATTAAAACTAAATGAAAACAAAAACAATATATATATATATTTATTCAATATAACTATCTAATAATATTCTTATCTAATAGTTTTTTTCTAAATCTGAAATATATAATCTATTTAATAAAGTTAAAGTAAATCATATTCCATTACTGTTTTTAATAATCTCATATTACATATATAATTGAAACAGACAAAAACAAAATAATAATAAAAAAATTACTTTTAAAATATAATATTTATTTTATTAATGATTTTAACTTGATTTAATATGTTCGAAAGAAAAAATTAAATATTATTATATCATGGACAAATTTATGTTTATTGTTTCGTTAAATAATTGTTACCGACGTTTATAATTATAGTCGTTTGTCAAGTTCATGTGAAATAATCTTCGTTCTATTTGTATTTATTCTAGAAATGAAAAAAAAAATATTCTCAAATTTAATATACAGTTCAAAAAGTTTATATTAATAATTATCATGGGAAGAAAAAATGAATAGTCGAAGTTTATATGTAATTGATATAAGAAAATGCAACATTCTCTCTAAAGAATGGAACATTATTTGATTTATCTTCAAACGTTAAGACAAAATAAGTTGGATACTCTCTAATGGAATTAGGAGTAACGAGTTGTTGAAAGAATCAAAACAAAAAATCTAAAATGTGATGTCAAGACTTGACATTGGTTCTTTGTTACATATGATGCTCTTCTAACTAAGTTATATTAGGCCTGACAGTTTAACACATACTTATCAAGTCGTCTTTCTATCGTTTCTATGTTTTTTAATTGACCACTTGAGAAAAAGAATGATGAAAAAACGGAATAAGTGACATAAAATAACGGATGAGATTGCCACAAGTTTATATTGCTTTTAGTTAGAATCCGTTCTGAAGACATTAGAAAGGAAAAAGAAAATTTTTTTTTTTTCTGTCAAAAAAACATCACAATTAGTTTTTCTTCAATTATTGCTATCTGAAATATTTCTTATTATAATTCAATATATTTTTTAATTTATTTTAATATTTATGATCTGTGAACACTTCTTGTACTCTATTAATCATCTAGTCAAAAACAGTTGGGAAAAGAAAAAGCACGAGAACATGCTTAGACATTCATTGAGGTCAATCAATAATGATAATAGAAATCTGGATCTTAGAAAATGACGCTTTGCAGAAGATGCCATTCATACAATAATAAATCGCTTCAATAATATTTCTCAAGATTCGCTTTCTTTCTTTCTCTTTTTTTCTCTTTACGTTATTATACTGATATGGTATCATTTCAACCGCACGGAAAAGAACAGAGTATCATAATAATAATATAAATGTCAAATAAAAAAACAAGAATATTACACCTGTTACAATTTAATTTCATATATCAATTAAATTGTCAATTGAAATTCATTTAATATTAATAAACTTCAAAAAATACTTACTTAAGTTGAAAACAATATACGAAAAAGACAAACAAATCAATTTGTTTTTTCTATGATTTCTTCAAAATAAAACATTGTAGTTTTTTTTTTGAGTATATGAATGTCTTGTAATCGTAATCAATGAGAAATGACGAACAGCATTCTTGTGAAGTCTCTTAGGGGAGAATAAGAGGAGAGAGGGAGAGAGAGAGAGAGAGAGAAGATTTTTGCAGCATGATTATCATTGTGTCTATTCATCGATCTTGTCTTCTCTTCGTTCTATATAGTAGTTGTTCGGTAGACAAAAGACCAAGACGGAAGAGGAAAAGGAGGAGAAAAAAAAATAAGGGAACACTGTCGTCGACTGTTATGTCGCCTGTTCCTCACATAAAGAACCTGTATGTTTGATAGAATCAATCGTAGCTATTTGAAAGTCGGTGCCATGACAGTCACTCATTCTCACGCTCAGTGAACAGCAATGAACCAAAGAAAACAAATGAAAAGAGAAAAGAACTGCATTAGACAATACTTCTACCTCAATAAGTACAACTGAACCAAATATCAGCGACTTCCTCACTTGTCTATACAGACTTGTGAGTGTTAAGTGTTACATACACACAAACACATACACGCATATTAATAACCTGATTTTTACAATTTTGTGTCTCTTTCATTCTTCTATAATTGCTTTCAAGTGTTGGTTACTATCGACATTCTTGAAAAATATGATGTTTCCGATAAGGAGAAAGTCTTGAAGACATTTATTTAACTCAAGATAGGTAACATTAACGATCAGATATACATCAATTCAATTCAACTAAGCATAAGTATTATTATTAATGTAAATATGACTAAAGAAAAATGAATACTTTTACAGATTGAAAAGGTGTTATGATAATAGAATATATCCATTATTATTTTGTTTCTTTTTTTTTATTGTTATTGTGTTAAAGAAACTAATGTAATAGGAATACAATCCTATTATATTACATGTAATCTAAAAATAAATATTTTTTTTCTGCTTGGAGTCTTTCTGACATGAATAGTAGATTATATTTTCTGCGTATTATTTTACAATAGCTTCAATGTTCCATAGAATTCAAAGAGTTTCCGCTCATTTACCTATATTTTATTATTACACAGCAAGAAAAGAGAACAGTTTCATCTATAGTTTGGAAATCAATTTTTATTTATTTTAATGAATATATGTCAATATAATTTTGCTTGTATGTTCTAATTTGATGAATATTTATTAAGATTATAAATGTTTTACCTTGATATATTTTATGAAAATTTAACTTTATGTTAAAAATAAATCGATTACAAAAAATATTTGTTTGTATCAGTCTGTATTCAATCAACTTATTTATTATTCATACCAAATGGTTCTTTTTGTCAAGCTTAATTAGATGACATGTTGTTTATTGGTTCTATCATAAAAAGAGAACATTTTTTCAAACAAGCAAATCTCTCTAACATCTTATTGCTTAATCTCTAAAGATTAGACAGATATGACATATTAAAGCAAATGTCTCCAATCAGCACGGAGAAATGAAAGACTTTTCTAAGTATAGTTACTTGACACTCAGTTGGAGATACTTATATATGATCCTTGAGCTAGAATGGTTTAAATAGTGTCACGGCAAGCTTTTTCGAAGAGAACGTAGTATACAAATAAGTGATCGATTTAACAAAAATCATTATTAGAAAATACATATTATATAATAGAGAATCAAAGGTCACCAACCTTCTTTTTTTTGTGAATAACGAATTCCATTTGAAAGAACGAGTTGTTCGATCGATAAAAAGAGCAATGAAAAGAAGATAATAATGTTTCTAAAGATAGTTTTTTAATTTTATTTTCTCCGGAGATAATTAGTCTTTAAAATATTTTATCTATTGAAAAAGACTGCCTATTATCAAAAAAGAAAACCGAACATAAATGATGAACATCGCTTGAAATCTTCTATTGTCAGTTTTAATATGATTAAAGTCAAAATAGAAGTTGTCAACCGTGAAGAAGAAGAAGAAAAAAAAATAAAAGAAAATGATTTTTTAATAAAGTACAAAAACAAATTGTTTTTTCTTTAAATGACATAAGAACAAAACATCATACGAGAATTTCTATTAGCAAAGATTTTATTTAAAAGTCACTATGTTCACAATAGAATTTAATTATGTTGATTTTTAATTCATAATTCAACAAAGTCCTTTATTTTATAATTCTTTAAAGGGTCAATACAAATGTCATTTTTAATTTTGCGCGCTTATTATCTTAATGAATCCATTTTTATTGTAACAATAGTTTACCTATTAATGAATATCAATTAGTTTAACGACTAGTCAAAAATAGCCTAGGTTGATTTATTTCTCTTGAAGTTGTTGATCCGGTTTAACATAATTATATGCTTGTGAGAGTCGTTAACCAAATTACATATTTTAATGGGAAAGAGAAAATAATTAATTCTTCTTTCATTTTAAAAATCAAATGAGATTTTTTTTGCAATTTTTATTTTTTTTCAAAGTTTAAATGTGCATCATGTAATGAAGTGATGAGTTAACGATGTCGTCTACTTGAAGATTAACACGTGCATTATTTCTCTTTTTGTTACTTCTATCAAAAAGAACCAACGTTAAGAATGATTTTAAGAACACGATGATCTTGTAAATTGTCAACTTTTCTTGGTTTTTTTATTAATTAATGATAATAAATATCCCTGCAGATAGACTTCAATAAAACAATGTTAGTCTGCGACAAAAAATGGAAAAAACTTTAATTTAATAAATGTTTTATTAGAAAATACAAAAGAGAAAAAAACATGTCATTAAAGATTTATAAAATATAATAGTTGAGTATTTTCGTGAGCATGATATATTTAATCAAATTATTTATATATTAAATGTAATTGTCGAAGAAGTACAATGAAACTTTGCTACACTTCGTTAGGAAAGAAATGAATTTGATGGGAGAAGTTTAATAAACTAAATAAGATAAATTCACAAGTAATGCAATCACAAGTTTAACATAATTTCACACTTGCTATCCTTTCTCTATTATTTAAGATCATTGAAGCATTTAATATTTTCTTAATGCTAAATGATAGGAAACAGAAAACTTTTTCAAAATATTAATCTGTATTTTTATAATAAATAATTAAGAGACTTCGCCGGATTTTGTAACTTATCTTGAATCAAGATATCATGTGTGTGCTTTTATAAAGGCATTTGGGATGCATCAAATGATGTATAAGACATAAAGTTCTCTTCAAATTTTCATGTGCTGAGGATTCATATATTGATAAGAATCCTTGAAGAATATAGATAGTACTCATAGATATTGTGATTCCTGATTAAAGGTGTTCTTTAATTTTTTTTGTAATCAATAGTTTTCATTGTTGCTATCTTCATACATAAGAATGACTTCTTTTCTTAGATCTTGGTTATTGTTTTGACTATATAACATTCCATTGTGTTCAGCTATGTACGACAAAAAAACAAGAGAGCAGAAATGTAAGACTTTCTAAAAACTGTATACTATCGAGTTCTAGATGTTTAACAAAAACATCTTTTGGACAAACAGGAATTTATTTTTAACTTGCAAGATAACTCTCTAGAACAACTTATCTTCCTATATGAACAGGTCACTATGTTGACGATATTTTAATAATACTTGGCGGTTCTATTAAAAATCTTGAAATAATAATAATCAGTATAGCATGCCTAATGAACTCATATAAATAATTCCTTTATGAAAGAAAAATTTTTTCTTGCCTCTGGATCTCCGGAGGGGGTATGGGGATATAGAAAAAAATTCATTTTTGAAATTAACATAAGATATTTATAGATTCTTCTAGAGTATCATACATAAATCAAACCTGGATACTCTGAATGGAAATTTGAAAAAAAAAATAATAAAGAAAAGCAGACATTCTTTCTATAACAATATTCTCCTCTCTACTCTAGGGATCCAGAGGCCAAAAAAATTTTTTCTTTTCTTAAAGGAATTATTAATATGAGTTCATCAGGCATGCTGTGCTCATTATTGGTACATAAACATTTTTAATAGGACCGTTGAGTATTATTAAAATATCGTCAATATAAAAATCTCTTCATAAAGGAATATAGACTATTCTTAGGAACCATCTTGCAAGTTGACAATGAGTCTCCACTGTTTCAAAAGATGTTATCCGTCAAACATCTAGAGCTCGATAGTGTGTCATTTTTTAGGAAGTTTTACCTCCCTACTCACTTGTTCTGTCGTACAGACTTGAATACTATCATATATATTCTTCAAGGATTATAATCAGTATTGGAATCTTCAGAACGTCAAAATTTTCACAAAACTTTATCTCTTATACACCATTTGATGTGCCGCAAATTGCTCTAGAAAACCACACACATATATATATATATATTATTCTAGTTCAAGATGAATCAGCAAATTCAGTGGAATAATTTCATCAATAAAACATCATTCTATGAGCTAATTTCTGAAAAAATGAAGAAAAACGTTTTTACATTCTCGTAGATTTCAGTTCGATGCATCTACTTCATTCACATTGAGAAGTCTCTAATATTTGTTCATGTGTGGTGTTAAACTTATTAGTTGTTTTTTGCAAATGACAAGATTTTCTTGTTTGATGATAAAAATAATGAAAATTGAAAAACTAAACAATATGATAAATGAAGTAACGAACTGTTCTGTATCAAAAATATTGCATTATTTTTTCTTTTTCATAGCAACTGAATTCGCATCGGTCATATGAAATGTTAAAATCATCAAACAAGAAGAGCTAACTTTTAACAAATCAAATCTACAGGCTGAGTCATTAATAGCACTACAATAATAATTGAAATATCTCTGCTTTAGTTCGCTCGAATGGACTCACTTTTTAGTTGGTGGTAGAATCTTATTTAAAGTCTTTTTTTTTTCATACGGATAAAGTAAACAAATACTACTATATAGAGTTATTGATAGTATCAAGTAAAAAAAAATACGTTTGTAGTGTTACATAGATAATTTTCAATTGTTGTAGTTTTCTTACTTGATACTAACGATAATATGATATAATTATATGGAGAAAAAAGTATTGTCATTCAATTTCATGATGCAGTTACTTATAATGGTTGACAGTCTATTAATGTCAATTACAATGAAAATTTAGCAAAACTATCGTACTGTATATGTCAAACAAACGAATAATTGATAATACAATTTTGGTAACTGTTAATCACTGATGCGTGTATCAGTTGATTGGATAAAACAAGAAAAAAGTGGAAATCATTTTAAAGATATTAAAAAAAGCCATCTTGATTGTTTCTTTTGTTATTATATTTTTAGATAAACATAATTTATATTTGTATAGAATTATTCAATTCAGAATAAAAATTTCCGCAATAGGCATTAATTTTTTTTGACAAAGAACTCATCAATTTGAAAATATTCTATTAAATAAATATATAAATCTATACAAATATATCACATTCATTATGCATTTTATTTAGTTTAATCATCTAATATATATATGTAAATAGAGACAATCCGACCAGGGATATGGCATCCCAATCCAGAAATTTTTTTTTTCCCCAACGGAGTCGAAAACTTTTCGTGTATTCTCTAAGAAAAAAATCGTGACATGCTTCTTCCACAGTTGACAACATCGATCTAGTCCTATATTTTAAAGAATATAACACTGTTAAACTTTCTATCATGTTTGATTCGTATTGATAAAACGTTCTTTTTGTTTGCCATTGAGAATTTTGAACTAAAAAGAAGACACAATATAATTTAAATTTTCTCAATAAAATAGATAGATATGATTTATCTAATAGTGTATGGTGATAATTTCTTTCAAAGTAATATTATTTTTATTGAATACAACAAATTCAGTTTTGTTGACTTGTTTAATCAGCATCCGTAAACCTTGTTAAAGAAAAACAAATCAATTTTCTACATTGTTCAAAGCCATAGTAAAATAAATTAATAAATATACCCTTCTTGATCATAAATATGTTAAAAGAAAATTTCATTTATTTATCCATATTATTCATTTAATTAATTAGATTTTTATTCCAGATTTGTTTAGTATTAATCAACAATACCTAGGAGTTTTTAGAGATAATAAACGAACTTTTTTACAGATATTAGAAAGTCTTATTTCAGAGAAAATAAATCTAACTTTTAAACAAATAAATTTTTCTTAATATTAATCTTAAAAAGAAAAAACATAATCAATTCTATGTTGATTTTATTTTTTTTCTAATATGGTCTCAACACAAAAAAAGAAAAAGGACGAAAAAAAGAACGACGGAAAAGTCATAACTGTGCCTAAGGAGGATGTTGACCAAAAGAAAATATTAGTTAATGTAATTTTGGACAAATTTAATGATGGCCACTCTTTTTTGATGATGATGAGTGTGAAGCTGGAGTTGGAACTGGAGCTGATGGTGTAGGAGGTTCAGATGCTAATCGTTTAGCTTTACGTGATTGAATCCATTTTGACATAGTATAACCAAAAAGTATCCAACCACCAATAACACCCATTACAGAATTAGCTCGACCACGAGTTGTATATGAATTAAAATGACGAACATACCAATTAGTAGCCATCTTTTGTCGAATATGAGCTGGAACATCAGCATCATGACCACCAGAAAATCGAATAAGACTTAATTTCATTCTTGTTTTTTTTGCGAATTTAAGAATAAAAATAGTCTAGAAAGATAATCAAATATACAATATCGTCTAACCAAAAATCAAAATACCTTAAAAAAACAACTCGACAATCTACTTACAATACAGAAAACCAATCAATTGTAAACAAAAACGCCATCTATTGACTTTTAAGACTTTCTTACTTTGGTTTTATAATATTTATATTTTTGCACAGATTTTAATTATAAATGTTATATTTAAATGGTATACAGATGTTTCATTCTTAGACATTCATTTTCAATGGTTACCATAGAAAAGAAATTAATGAATGGCTCCAACAATCTTTACCATGTCAAATAGAGGATGCGATGGGTGTGTGTGTTAGTATTCTCTAGGCATGCACCGAAACTCAATAACATAATTTTAATATTTCAAATTTGTTTTCTTGATTATGAACTATTATCAATAAACTGTCGCGCTACATGTATAGCCAGATGTCCGCCTTTGGTATCATTCAGTTACTTCTTCATTTGCACAAAAAAAACGACCCAACGGTTTGAGTGCATAGCAAGTCTTCTTTTATTTTTCATCCATATTCGCATCCCTGATCTTTATTTTTTTCATGGGCACTTAACTTTTTGGTACTGAAAGTTCTCGTGTTTGGCTTTCCGTGCTCATTGTTCCAGTTCATGTTTTTGATATTTTTAAAAAGACAATTAATGAAAATTTATTGATTATATTGGTTATGAGAGACAGAATCAAAGCAGAGTTCGATTCGACTTCGTTTTTGGAAAAAGCGTTTCGGATCAAAGTAGTCCTAGTTCTCCCTTATCAAGTCAAAAATAGTTAAAAGTTTGATTATGTACTTAGATATGTGTTCTCATAATCATTATGATTTTGAGTCATGTCTTTGTTAAAATCGAGGGTTTTTGCCGTAAAAGATGAGTATTCTATCACACTAAGAGATCAACTAAAACACTTTTTTCTTTGAAAGCTTATTTTTTCAAAAAATGACATTCACCAAAAAAAATGATTTGTTTTTTTGAACAAAATTTCACTTTTTTCGTAAAGCTTCTCGGCTTTATTGAGGATTTTTCTACTTAATATGTATCTCAAAGCTATCGAAAAAAGTAAACTTTTTCAGTTGAGTTGTCTGAATACTATTGGAGATGCGATAGGTACCAAAACTGAGTAATAGAAATATACTAAAATTATCATAGTTGCTACTATGAATGAGATATATATAAAGCTAAAATTTCTTTTTATGCGTCACTAAGCATCTCTAATGTTTGCACAAAGTTTCAGCTCAATATAATTCTTTATTAACGAAAAGATTATATAGCTGTTTAACAATCATGGTTTTCTCATTTTTCTCTTTGTTGTTTTAGGAAGAATTTGCGTTTTCAAAAAATAATACACATTAGCAATCTTGAATAATGATATATAACTTAGAAATATTTAGTGAAAAGTAATTATATGAGTTATCTGGTATACTATTATTAGATCACCTACTTCAAAAAACATTTTTTTAGGAACTGAAATTGGAACCGTTTTTTCCCATTTTTGCTAACCATAACTGCCAGCGTCTAATCAGTAGAGAATAGGTTGATGCCTCATCTTCGAACGATTAGGGTATCATATTAGAGTTGATATAAGTTTAAATTAATACTCTTTCATAAATTTGTGAATTAGAATTAAATTTTTAATATTAACGCATGACGCATGTCGCACGTTTGTGTGCACTACCGCCAGTTTACTGCAGTACTCACAAGAACCGGCGGTAGCACTTACCACTTTCAGTTTCAGTTATAAACGATTGCAGCGTGACTTAAAAAATATTCACTCGTTTTGATACAATACATCATGATACAGTACTGAACAAAATCGACGGTAGTTATTACTTGAGCGATGGCTTTGTTCTTCTAAATCTGATCATAATACGATAAAACTATTGAACACATTTCAATTTCTCAGAAAATATTCATCAACAATAAACAATTCGTATTCTCTGCTGGCATACATCAAATAACATCATGTAAAAACAAAACTATTTGAATGAAAAAGATTTATTAATAGACAGAAGGGGATCAATGAAAAAAGAAAACCAGATAAGGTTTATAATATGAATAAAATACAATCACCCGGGTATACGCAGAAGTCGAGTCCAAACGGCACTCTAAAATGAAATTTCAACAGAATGAAACTTTAAAATAAAATAGTAAGAAAAACTTACTGGCATAGCCCATAGAAATAGAAGTAAGAATATGATAAAACAAATTAAAAGCAATGCACCAATAATATACCATTTAGATTTTCTCCAAATGATATTTTTAAATGTACGAAATGGTGATGAAAACCAAAGAAATGATGTTTCAGGTCGTCTAAGAATTCAAATAAATTCATTTATTTTTATTTTAGCTATTTTTTTCAAAATTCTTACCGAGGTGGATCCAATTTAGGATTTTCATTTGGCTCGTCTCGACCATGTCCTGCTGGTCTTTCACGAGCTTCTTCTTCAGTTAAGATTTCAAGTTCAAGTTCAATTTTTCCCTAAAAATTATTTTCATTTCAATTGACATTAAAAAACTTAATAAGAAAAACTCACGGTTAATTCTGGATCTCCACCTTCAACATTAACACAAGGCCACCAACCTTTTACTCTTTTCATTTCAAATAATGAAACAGCATTTGATGATTCATCATCCAGTATATCCAATGTGCAAAAATCAGGATCTTTCGCTGGTTTATATAAACGATTTAAGTCAAGTGTTAATGCACCTATTTGTTTTTTTGAAAAATTAATTTAATATAAAATAAAAAACAAAGAAAATTTACCAAGAAAATCATCCGCACTAAATTTATCATTATCCCAAACTTGTAGATTTAATACAGGTGGAATTGTTAATTCAGTTGTGTCATAACTCCAAAAATGTTCTTTCTTTTTAACTGAAATACATCTTTCAGCTGGTAAATATGAAAAATCATAAACAAAACGCCAATTGAAATTTCCTTCCCCATCCATTGATCTAATTTTGAATAGAAAAATAAATTTTTTTAATAAAAAGAAAATAAATTAAACAAACCGATAATGTACATCCGTTTTTTGTACATCCTCTTCAATTCCACTCATCCATCCTTTAACATAAATGTCAGACATTTGTTCTCCTGTTATTGATGTTTCTTGTAATATAACATCACTTGTATTCCAAATAATACAACGAAGAATATAACTAAAATAAATCAATAACATATCAATTACATAAGTTCATAAGAAATCAATTCAGATAGATTCACATTGAATTTTTACATTACAAATTTTTTCACGTCACTAATGCTGTTTACTTATTCTAGAATCTATTGGATATGGACATAATAGATAAAATCTTATTTTCTAAATTTTCGATCTTCTAATTATGTTTCACGACCTCAGACTAGATCAATATAAATCAAAAACTTAACTTTATTGGCACGAATATGTTCAGAAACTTATTCAATATTATAAATAATTATTGTATCAGTCTGTAGCTAAATAAGGAATAGTGAAAAACTTATGCATTAATTTTGTTTTCAGTATAGCATGACAAAAAGTCGTCATGAAGACTTGAATAGTTTTCTTGTTAGAAAGAACAAACCTATGTAAAAATATTACGTTGAAAATCATCATTGAAAGCTAAAAGGTTTTAGAAACAGGTTCGATTGGAAAATTTCTGTGCAAGCTTCAGAAATTAAGAAGAAAGTCTTCATCTACTTAGAAAGTTTGTTGTATTTTCCATCTTTTTCAGCGCTGCGATAGGGCGTTATAAATAGGTAAAAATAATTTTTTCAATTTATCCTTTCAGTTTAAAATCGACATTTTTCTAACGCCCTTTACCAATAAAAACTGTTTAAAATTAATAAGTGATTTCAAAAAATAAGTTTTTTTCCGGCAATCGAAATTAGTAAAACTCACTATTTCATGTCCAATTAGAGTTTTGTGAACACTCTACAAAGTATTTTATAGAAAGCAGAATATAGTTTTTCTATTAGACATTATGAGAAAAACTTCGTTGGGTATTGTCGAAGATAAATCAAGTTTCTTATAAAACTATATTCTATGGAACCTGTCATTTTGTACTTCGAATCTTTTGATACTACTAGAGAGAATACGTCGCATCGATTACGCTTATGTATAACGTGACGAAACATTTTGAAAGCCGAGTGCAAGGCAAATCGATAAAATGTACTTCTCCTCACTGATTTTGTATGAAGTTGCAGGATACTTTTACAGTCAAATATGTTCTGAAAACTTTTCACCTTTCGATAAATATTTTGGAGGAAATATTTTTACACAGCTTTATAGTACAGACTTTGCCTCGTAGCTCTCAGTCTTATGTATATAGTGAAAAAAACATGTACACATACAAATTTATCTTTATATGATCAGGCTTATCAATTATTAAATATAAGTCTTACGGTTTTGGTTTTCGTGGTATTATAGTAAATGCAGGTCCTGGTGAACCTTGAGATTTTGGAAAAATATCAACAAATAATTCTAAACGACCTTGTTCAATTAAAGGTTGTATTGGATTAAAAAGTGGTCGAGTTTCAACATGTTCAGGACAAAGACGAAGTTTATGCAAAATATGTAAAGCTAAACGTTCTTCATCATCACCAACATGAATTGTCAAATGTTTTTCTTGTTCTAAAATCAAATCAAATATATATATAATTATAAATTAAATAAAAAAATTCCAAACAAACCAAAATCATCAAGATGAAATATATAATCTCCTATTTTAATTGAATGTTCATCAATTAATTCAGGAACTGGTAAATTATTTCTTTTACAAACATCATAAAGAATTTTTCGAGGACGAAAACTATCACGCCATTGATTTGGACCAGTTCTAAATAACGAAAAAATGAAAAACAAAATACTTATAGTTTATTCAGTATTTCTATAAAATACAAACACATTATATTGTAATGGAAGTCCACATGTTGCTCTATATTTACTCAAAAGTCGATTTTCTAAATCAATAGTTGTTTGTCCAATAACATCATCTGATGTTAATAAATCCCAATCTTTAACACGTATTGTTAAATCTTTAGCAGTTGGAATTATAGTTTTTATTTCAAACATTCTAAAACAAAAGTCGATTGAATTAAATTGAACAAATTGAAATAAAGAAAAAAAAGAACTAACTTTCCAAAAACAGGATTTGTTGTATTTGGTATTCTTTCATCTCGATTATCAATTGTTGTTTTTCCTAATTCAATTTCAATATAAGGATCTGATTTTCCATTTGAATCTGTTGGTTGTAAATCAATAGCTCGAATAATATAAACTCTAACAATACATTCTTCTAAACTATTTGATGGTAAATTTTCCAATGTACGATGTGGCAAAAGCTCATTTGGATCTTCAGGTAATGGATAAACTTTAAAAAGACCTTTAAATTCACCAACTATTTCATTTTCTTCTTCAAATTTTGTTTTTCCACGAGATAATTCAAATGTTCGACAAAAATCACTAAAACCTTCGTAAATTTCATGTAATTCAAGTGGATGAGAAAGAATCTAAAATTTTTAAATTTATAGAAATATGATTTAATTATTTATTTACTGTTAAAGTTTCATATCCTTTTTGTGCATATGAGCCACATTTATTTAGTTCACCTTTCGATGCATAATATTTTGACCACCAATCAATATCATCTTCAACTACCGGCTAATAAATAAAAAAAAAGCAGAGTTATACAATTATATGAAAAAATAACAAGTCTTGATTGCTTAAGAGTCTATTGAACTGGGGAAAAAGTTTTTTTTGTTTTCGTAGTGATATAGAATGCTATGAACATACATTGATTAATACAATTCATATAACAAATATTCTTCAATAAACTAATATCGAAGAGTATATTCTATCATTATTGGTAATTTAATCTGTGTAGTTCAAAAACCCTTCTATTGATTCTGCATAAAGCAATTGAAACAGTAATGAATACAGATATACGTCCAATGTTGATCTGATGAAAGAGTCTGCCCATTTGATAAATTAGTTTTCAAATAAATGTTATCTGATTAGATATACTCTATTGAGACTAGATAAAATTGAAAAGGATTCATCGTTATCAATCTTCGTTCTTAAGCTATCGTCATCTTTGTAAGTTTTTCAAAAAGATGTCATAGTCTTTTTTAAATCCCTTTGAAAACCGATTTTTGACTTCTCACATTGGGTAAATGAATGTATTAGGATAAAACTGATAAAGTAAAACAAGCCTCATCTCAAAAGCTATTCTGAAGAACAATAATAAATATTTCATAGCATTTGTCTCTCCTATCATTTACAATACGTCAAGACTGTTTCATTAGAAATCTATTTTAATATCAGTCACATATGCCACGTGTATGAAATTAGAAATAAAACTGATATAGATAGAATTTATTTGCCGTACTATATTCTGTCACTCAAGTTCGTATCAAAGGTACGATCTCATTCGTCTTTAGTCATTTCTGGTATTCAAAAAAGGTACAACCTATTAGCCTGAAACCTTTTATCACATATAAAGCATCTATAATAAAGAGACATGTGTTTGAAGAAGAAGATTTTAAGCAAGATCCACTTTGTATGAGTCGTACTAAGATTTATTCGATTGGGCTTAAAATTTCTATTTCTTTGAGAGATGGCTTGAACACTATTTGAAAAGTATTTTTGAGCTTTTTAAAATCATTTTTTCTTTTTTCTGTGAGAAAAATATGTAAAGGTTCGAATCCGTCAAAAACGGAAATGATAGATTACAGTTTGACGTAACTCGTTATATAACGAAGTGAGGTTCTATGGAAAATCAAGATTTTTCTGAAAAGACTCGCGAAAACCTTGTTTAAAATTTTTGTCCTCGAACATATGTTTCTGTATTTTAGATGATCTATCTGCAATAAAAAATTTCAGGCGGATCGATTGTTACCTTAAAGACATATGAACCATTAAAAATTGTTGAAAAAACAAACTATTATTTAGAGTTTTCTGTACAGAAACGGACCCTACTTGTTGCATATTTATATAAAAAAAAATAGTTGAAACGAACCTCTTCAATAACTGGAACACTTTGATATTGTTGAGGATGTTTAGCCGCCATGGTTTTTTGAATTTTCATCAATTTTGACTCTGGTTTCATCGGTGTTCCACTTGCTGACTTTTGTTTTTTTAAAAAACGTTTAACACGTTTTCTCATTGTTTTTTTATCAACTGCTTCTGTTGATACTTCATTTGTTGTTAACGCAACTGTTGTTGTTGCAACTGTACCATCAGCTAAACTAGCTGTTGGTTGTGGTGAAACTGACTGCTATTTGAAAACAATTTTTATTTTTAGAATTTTTTTTTCAAGTAAAATTTTACTTTTCGACGATTTTTTTTAGATTTTTTATCTGTTAGAGCAGCAACTTCTTCAGTTGGACTCATCGGAGGTGATATTGCATCTTTTGATTAAAGAAAACAAAATTTTATTCAATAAAATAAGTAATTAAATTCGAGCCCCGTGGGACATGCTTTTTCGTGTTCCACATCCTGTTTCTCACATTGATTGAAAGTTAGTTGACTGCGGAGAGTGTAGTGGTCAATTTAGTACTTTTTACCCGCTTATTTACCATGACAAATTCTTCTTCTCTACCCATAAGTCATTACTCAAGTCCACCCCTCATTCTGCACCTCTAACCATCGTTTCAAAATGAGAAAAAGTTTGTTGAGATCGTAAAAATGGGCTGAGTGCACATCTGAAATCTATTTTTTTTTGAAAACTCAGAAAATGATGATAAAAAGTTGATAGTTTCCTTACATGGTCATAGATTCATTATCTCTCAACTTGTCTACTGAACTGAACGCGACTGAACTTTAGTCTGATTTTTTTCTACGGGACTGTAAAATTTAAGAAAAGCAGATGTTGTATAGAATCGCGTTCTGACATTTTTCGGGCTCGTGCAAACAACTGCTTTTCTACTCGAACTTTATCTGAGTAGCAGGCAAGTTATTTTTTCTGTTATTTATTCAAATATTAAGATACTTTATTAGAAATAGAAAATTCGGGGCAGTCCCAACTGTCCCGTAGGATTCTTGATTAAATCTTACGAGCTGCTTGCATAATAGTTAATGATGGTGCAGTTGGATCACATCGAAAACGTTCAAGAGATTTGATAACATGAAAACCAACAACTGGTTTTCTTCCAAATGATCGATGATCTTTTACTTTAATATTCATTGGTGGTGCATAAAGATCTTCTTGTGGTAACATCTAAGTACATCAAAAGAAAAAGAAATAAAAATTTCCAATTAAAAACACAAAGCTGTTAGTGCGGTCTCTACGGAATTAAAATGCGAAACCCAATGCAGCTGCTCTTACTAATCACAGGAAGATTGTTTTATTCTACAAATTTCCAGACACATGCCTTCACCATCTGTTTACTGAATCTTCTAGAAATCCAATAAGGTAGTAAGTAGTTCATATATTAGGACAAGATGTTATTGGCATACGATCTTTAATCGAATATCAACAACATCTTGCATAGTCTATGATGAAAGAGTGCAATGATGTTAAGAACTTTGCCAAGATCTGTGAGGGAGAGAAAAGTGGGTTCGAATTTCAATTCTATATACTTTAACACTCGTTTCTGATCGTATTTCCTAAAAAATACATACAACATCAAGAAATAATAATGGTTTATCGAAATTTGGTGTTTTCTTTGCATTTTTAATAATAGTTGATTCAATTTCATGACCACCAACTTCAAATACAACTTGTGGACAATCAACATCTGATAACATAAATGTTTTCATATTTCTAATACCCCAACAAAGAATCTAAAATAATTTTTTTTTTCATTAAAAATAATTTTTTATTTGTAATTAAAAACAAACCTCAATTCCTGTTCGTACAAGTTGAGGTCGAATTGTTTGTGGTACAATAAATAAAGAACCACGTTTTGGTGGATGTGGAGGCATTTTTTTCTCATTATCAATTTCAGGTAACTATAAAGGAAAAATTTTCGTTTTCTTTAAAATCTTCTTTAAAAATAAATTTACTAAGAAAAGTTCAAAAGCAGCTAATAATTCTCCTGCATCATCTTTTCCTCTTCTTACAGGAAACCATTTTAATTTAATTGTTGGTTTTGTTTCATCAGGTGCTAAACGAACAATTGGTGAACATTGAACACGACCAAGAAAATCTGGACTTCCCTTTAAAATAAAAAAACAAAGGAAAAAAGTAAAGTATATATATATATATATATTGATGTTTACATATTGATCTTTATCAAATAATTCAATTAGAATATTTGGTGGATCATGATGAATTTCATCTGGTTCACCATAGAGTTCAACACTTGAAAAAATTAATGTCTAAAAAATTAAAAATTAATAATTAAAATAAATGAATAAATCGAATTTACTTGATCCCATGTTGGACATAAACTTTGTTGTATAATTTCAGTACGTTGACTTTGATTAATAAAACCAATTTGAGCATAAGGATCAGAAAAACTATCATGATCCATTGAAAGAAGATTTCTTGCTTGATAAATATATGCACGAAGTTCATAATAATATGCTTCTAGAAAATGAAAAATAAATCATTAATTTTAAATGAATAAAAATAAAAATTTTACTTTTAAAAGTAAGAAACATTCGTGGTGCATTTAATTCAATTTTAACTTCTTTAGTTGTTGCTGTTGTTGTTGATGGTGAATCCGATTGATGTTGATCAACTTTTGAAGGTGAATCAGTTGGAACTTGAACTTGTGATTGCATTCGAAAGATAATATCTGTATTTGATACAGGTCCTCCAGTTGAACTACTAAGATTTTGTTCAGCTGATGGAACCATTTTTCTATGCCATCGTCGACGACGTGTCATATCCATACTTCGTTCATCAGCATGAAATTTCATATTAAACATAGGAGCATATT
This sequence comes from Rotaria sp. Silwood2, assembly GCA_905329745.1. NCBI lineage: Eukaryota > Metazoa > Rotifera > Eurotatoria > Philodinida > Philodinidae > Rotaria > Rotaria sp. Silwood2. Next base: position 47,186 of record CAJNSZ010000454.1, read on the forward strand.
CCCATCCTTCATTTTTTTTATTTTCACGAACTTCTTTTTTCTATGATATAAACAAAAAACAATTTATTAATTTATAATGAAAAATAAATAAGAAGTTTTTTGTTTGTTTTTTTTAAATCTAAAGGGTATCTAAAACGCACTTCAGTTTCATCAAATGAAATAAGTAAAGGTGTAGTTTCATTAGATGTATGAAATAAATATGAATTTTCCTGAACATATAGATTTTATATTAATAGAAAAGAAAAAACAAAAAAAGAGATGAAAATAATTACTTTTTTCTCATCGAGACTTTTATCTCCTTTAAGAATTCGATTTCTATACCAACGTCGTCGACGATTTAAATGAAATACTTTTTCTGTTGGACACCATCCACCAAGTGTTTGATTAACACAATATTCAAAACCTGTATGAATAAATGAAAAACAAAAATCAATTACTTTTATAATTGATAAAATAAAAATAAAAATAAGTTATAACCTTCTTCATCAACAGCTCGATTAGCATCAATAGTCCATTCATCTTCCCATATCCATCCTGCGGGTGGTTCTGTTCGTTCATTTTTACTTAGAACTTTATCACCAGCCTATTAAGAAAAAACAATCAATAGTAAATTAATTATCTTATGGGTATTTTTCTAACTAAATCAGTCCAAGCAACGGTTTTCGGTTGCCATTGAGCTCCAGCAATAAGACGACATTGATGTTCATAAACTTCTTCAGTAAATGTTCGATGTCCAGCATCATCTGCATATCGAGCACTAATAACAAGAATATAATATTAATTCGAATTCATTAAAATCTTTTTATAACGTACACAAACATCATAAAAATTACTATTTAGGTCTCTTTTCTTTTCAATAAATCGAAATAGTCTTCTTAATACTCATAGTCTACAATAAAATAACAATAATGAGCACCTCCGTAAAGTGAACCACAGTTGTAATCGGTCAGTTCAGCTCAGATCGGTTACAATTCTGAAGTCAACACTTTTGATCGGTCCCGATGATGCTCACAATAGAGAGGTATTTCTGGATTCAGATATAGTTTGATGTTTATTATTTTTTCATTATCCATTGTTTATATTATAGATATTAGACATTTTTTGAATTTTAAGTACAATTGTATATTATAAAAAAAGAACGTTGGGTCATGGACTATTTTCTTTTTACTTTTTTCTTAACTTACTCAAACTGTTACGGTTTGATGTTGTCAAAAATTAATTTTTTTCTACAACTTCAATCACTAAAAAACAAGTCATATTAACACAAGTGTATATCTCCTATTGACACATTATACAATAGATTTCGTTTTCAAAATAGTCACTAATAAGTTAAATCATCTCGAATAAATGTTTGACTGTATTTTAAGAAATGAAACAGAACTATATATGTATCATTAAAAGAAGAGATCAATGATATATATATATATATATTGCATTGTTTGTTACTATTTTAAAATTTAACATCAACAGAAAGGAAAATAGATTTTCTAATTTGTGAGTACCAGATATAGGACTGATTGATGTGTTTTTTGGAAACGAACTGATCCCACATCTGATGAGTACATCTCTTATTTATTTAACTGGATGATTATCAAAGATTTCTTTACCTTATTTCTGGACTAATATACCAATCACCTTCCCATCGCCATCCAGAAGGTAATTGAAAATTTGTTTTCGGTAAACTTATCTAAAAAATTCGAATAAATGAAACAAAAAAAAAACAAGATTTATCATGAATTAATTTTACATTTCCAATAACATCTGACCAAGCTGGTCTACTCATTAATGGTCCACCTGTAGTCCATTGTCCAAGTACATTTGTTTGATTTTCATAAGTTTCAGCATAAATTGCTAAATCGGCACCTTTTTGTTGTGATAACCAATCTTGTTCATGTATTGCTAAACCTAACCAAATTTTAACTCGAATTTCTGCTGGAATAAAATTTTTTTTATCTTTTCCAATATCAGATTCTTTTCCTGGCCATTTTAATGTTATTGATTGAACTTTTCCACAAAGACGACCACGACGATCAACATGTGTTGAATAAAAAACTTCATTAGCTGGTAAACGATAATATGAATAACGTTTACCATTTGATAATAGCCATATAATCACATCGGGAATACTATTTTGTGGCTAAAAAATTCAAATTTTTATTTTATTCAATTGTAAAATAAAACGTTTTATTTTACTTCAACTTCAAGAAATTCAACATTTTCTTTAATATCTTCTAATGTATTAATAATTTCTTTCGATGTTTTAGCATGTAATTTTAGTTGTTCTAATTTAGTTATCATATCAGAAAGATCTTTTAAACGCATTTGACGTCTTAAACGATCAAGTTCATTAACATGATGACGACCTGGTTCAGGTTCAGGTAATGGTTTTCTATTTATACAATCAAATTAAATAAAAATAAATAATGCTTTTGTTTTTTATTTTAGTTTACTTTAAATGAGCCATAAGCATATCAAGAGATTGTTTATAATGTCGAACAAGAACTTCTTCAGATGTTTGTTTGATTTTTAATAATTCTAATGTTGACATGAGACCCGTCTAAAAATGAAAAACATTTATTTATTTCTAAATGAATTATGAAATGGTTAACATACAATAAATAATTTAATCTTTGATAATTGATTCATTGCTTCTAAACGAAAAGTAATATCTTCCCATTCACTTGCTACTTGTACACATGGTTTTGTATGTCCCCATGGCAAAAAATAATAAGATGTTCCATCAAAAACAGGATTTGCTGGTGGTGTTGTTGAACAACTTGCATTGCCAACAAGATCATCAAATTTATTTCCATAATTTCCAATACTTATTTCGAATTCAACTGTTGATTCATGTTCATATAACATACAAGCATCAAGAAATGCTGCATGTAATTTATATTTTTTTCGTGATTGATATGGTAATGCACGAACTATGTCGGAATTTGATATTTCACCAATAGGTTCTGTTGGAGTTTCACCAAGAATTGTTTGTAATTCAACAAATAGTCGACCACGATAAGCAACACCTTCGCCCTTAGTTTTGAAAAAAAAACATTTTTTTTTAAATAATAGATGAAGATTTGTCTTAATATTGTTACTTTTCCACTATTTAATTCATCTAATATTGTTGGAACTTCAGAATATTCACGTGGTGCACCGTATAAATTAATCCAACATGGACCAAATGTTGGAAGAAAACCTTTAGAAATAAAATAATTATATCGAAAGTCATTAGAATTATTTGAATTTCTACCATGATCTTTAGTGAATATATCAAGAATACCAACACCAATTATATCACTCTGCATTAAGCGATCCCTTTATCACCAAAACAAAATTATTTTATAAAATATAAGAACCCAATACCATAAATATTAAATAAATTTCTACATAAAGCATTTTTTTAAATTCACAAGGGGATATTTTCAATTGTCGAACATCGTTTCATTCCATATTTTGACTATTTGCTGAATATCAGAAAAGTAATAATCTCATAAAGGCGTATGCTGACAAATAACGTTCGACAATTGGAAACATATGTTCTACAATTACTAATCTATTAACTATAATTTATTTCCAAAAAGTAACTTTAAAACAAAATGAGATATTTTAGCATATTCATGAACATTTTCGAAATGTACATATGAACACAATCTCTCATTAACTTTATAAATCCACAATGAAATGAACTTGAAACCAATGTAAGGGAACAAATGTTTTCAAGTTATTATTTAAAAAGTATCTATCAAGCACTGACTAGAATATCTATATATCATTTTTTAAATAGTTAAAACTCTAGGATACTAACTATATTTGTTTCTACAAAGCGAATCTACTTTTTCTTAAAAATACCCCTGTCATTTAATTGACTTAATTGCATAATCTGAAGAAAATTTCTTGCAACTATATCATCAGATGATATTTTGTCCCTTTAAAAAGAAAAAAAACAATATATACATATATATTTTTCTGATCCCATAAAACCATTATTTCGTTTTCAAAACAAATATGTGCAATAAAAAAAAAACCATTAACATATATGATTAATACCATTTTCTCGATCATCACAAAAACGATTAATATGAAGTAATGTTGAGCATGTTAGATCATCGAATTGTAAACGATCCCTGTGTATTTTAGGTTTTATTAAATATTACTTTCAGAAAATCTTATGATTATAAAAACGAAAAAAAAAGAAAATTCCTTCTTACCAATCCATAACAGTTAAGACTATTTTATCACACATTGATGGAAACTAAATTCAAATTATAATTAAAAACAAATAAATTCAAATGAATCTTTTACTTTAAGACCAAGTCGAAGTTCTTGATTAAAATCAGGATGTGAACATGTATAAACAATTTTTGTTGAAACCTATATAAATAAAAAAAAAGAAACAAGAACATTAGATTTATTGATATTTATTAAAAATACTTGTTGTCCAGCAAATGAAAAAATGACATAAGGATCAATTAATTCCTTAATATCTTCTGCTGCATGAAAAATTTTTTTAACTCCATTTAAAAATGCACTATCCACTAAAAAAAACAACAAGAAAAATTTATATATTTTTTCAAAGCACACAAAAAAAAAATCTTTCTCAATACAAACTTCTTGGTAAATCATCCGCTTTAAAAACTTTTAAAATAAATGTTGCTGGACGAAGCATCAGACCAGCTGGTTTTAATAAATTACTTTCAATGTCATCATCATCAGCAGCATTTTCTTGTGACTAAAATAAACAAGTGTAAAATGTTTGTTAGCGCAACCTGTTTAGGATTGAACTATGGAGCTCACATATATTTTCAAACATTCAACATTGTCTCACTATTGATGCCTTAAACTTACACTCTGTTCTCTGTTTGCTCCTATTTTTTATCTGAACATTTCTGCCAACATTTTTCCCTAAGCAAACCTCTTATGTTTGCCTGCGTTTTAGAACCTATCGGATTCAAAATTTTTGGATTCGGATCCGACTAAGTCCAGCGCCAGACCGACGGATTCTATTGTGTAAGCACTAGTAGTGACAGAGGTATTTAAATGATTCATTTACGCTTGCAGTTACTATGGAAACTTACTGAATGACTTTCAACTCTGATTGCTAGGTTCTGTTATGGCGGAGGGGAGAGGACCCCAATACTTCCATTGATGACCTTTAACTTCAGATGTTAAGATCTGTAGTGGAAGAAAAGAGAGCTGCAAAATTTCGATCAAGATCTATCAAGTTTTATAACTAAGATTTAGAATGGAATAGGGAAGAGAACCACGAAACTTGGACATAAAACTTACATTGATTATTTTTTCAAACGTATATGTGAGCTCGAGAAAATTTCAAACAAATCCTATTGAAATTCTTACCGGTGCTTCATCACCTGGACCTAATATATTAACAGATACTTTAAGATAACCTTTGGCACCAGTCATTCGATCATCTTCATTACTTAATAATAACCATTTTCGATTTATTGAATGTCTTGGTTGAGAATAAATATAACCAATGTCCATTTTAAATGTACCTATTTTCATATCAGCTCGAAGTGTTCTCGAATTACAAACTTCAAATTCTATCATTTCATCACATAATTCAATTTCAGACATATTTAAATTAAAAAAGAAAACTTCATTAAAATATGGTTGATTTGTTCCTTTTTGAATTTTTGTTTGTTTAACAGTACTAAAAACTCGTACTCGACAAACAGGATGTAAATTACTTCCATCTAATTGACGAGCTTGAAAGATTTTTATTCGAATCTAAAAATTAATCATTTAAAAGTAATTCAAAAACAAAATAAAGGAATATGAACTTGAAAATCTTGTGATTTCGTTGATCTTGGTTTAATCGGTCGTTTTAAACCTTGATCACCACTAACTTCTAATTGCCATGATGTATCACCACTATTTTGTAAAGGTATATCATCAAATTGATTTGGATCACCTTATAATAAAAAAGAAATTATATTTCAAATAAAGAAAAGAATATTTTACCATTTTTATAATTTGTTTGCATTTTTTCACTAGTATTTGGTGGAATATATTCCAATGAAATATATAATTTAGTCTATTTCAAATGAGATAATTATATGAGAGAAATAAATCTATGTAATACATACAGCTTCAAGAAGAACACCTTGAGGATTTGTTAATTGAACAGTACGTCGTTTTATTATATTAGTACGAAGAACATCACTTAATAGTACTGACCCTTGTCCAATGAGCCTAACAATCGAAAGATAATAATGAAAGAGTTCAGAGGTTAAAAAGAAAAGACAAATATACTTGTTAGCTCCGATCGTTTCATGATCCTTAAGATGAATTTCAAGTGTGTCCGTATTTTGAATTGGAATACCATTAAGAGGAAAGTCAAGTGTCTAAATCAATATATGACAATAGAATTAGTCAAAAATAAAGATTTGACTTACTTCTTCCCATTTTGGATCACATGTTGATCGTTGCCAATTGGTTTGTTTTTTAATACCTTGCAAAAAGAAAAAAGAAAAATAAATATGATAAAAAATTCAATATTAAAATAAAATAAAAAGTAATGATAAAACTACCATGATAAAAAACATTTATATAAGGATCTGGCGATCCTCGAAATCTTTCTGTTGAAGGAACATTATCAACATTGTGTATAATAACTCGAAAAATTCCATCTCTATTTGCAACATTAACATCACCCATCGTTCGTTTTGTTTTATCAATAATAAATATTTCACTATTATATTTTATGTGACTATAAACTCCCACACAATGAGTGATTGTAAAGTTTATACATGTACATACCTTGAAAAATAAGTGTCACCAATGGATCAACATTAATAAACCGTTCTACATTAGGAATACGCTCCGCATTGTGAACAGTTACTTTTAACATTTTTTATTTTGAAAATATATGAAAAAAGTATAATATTAAAAGACCATATTATATTTCTATGATGTGTTTTTGTCGTCAAAAGGAGAGATGAGGATATCAAAAAAAAGAACGACGATGACGACAATGACGGTCTATCGAACAAAACTTTATTCTTCTTGTGTTTTTTTTCTTGCTAATGTTATACTGCAGTACCAGCTGGTGCACTATTGAATACGTCATAAAGACAAGTATTGACGAAGATGATGGCGGGGGAAGAGGAAAATTTTGTTTATCATTTAGTATCGATTAACAAAATGCAACAGCAGCGACCTAGTGATGCGAAAGACGTACTCAGCGTCTTTTTTCCCTTTCAAAAAAAACCAAACGATATTTCTAATTTTTAGTAATAATATCTATGAAAAATAAATGATATTAGTAATATTCACAGAGTAATTTCCAGAATGTTCGTCAATTGAGCAATAAAAAAACGAAATGCTAAAACAATAATTAAGATCAGGATTTCAAATGGGATGGGGCAATCCCATTCTGCCCCAAGTAACAAATTCTTTTTAAATGTTCTATGGAACCGAATGAGACGAATTTCTTTTTGCTTTTGGCTCATGAAAAAATGCATGTTATTTTTTCGTAGACATATCAATTCAAGATGCTTTACATAAATGAGGTGTAATAGGATTTATTCTATCCTCATTGCTGATCTTTTTCTTCCACATAAATAGGTGCATTACTAATTTTCTTTTACTATTTTTCCATGAAAAATGTTAAAAATGTTTTATAGTAATTTAAATAATGAAAATTAAACTTGTTTTCGTGGTGTTCTATCTACTTTAAACAATGAATTTACACATTTTCGAATATTCTCCTCGTTACAGTTATAGATGATATAGATCAAAACGCACAATTATCAACAATCTTCACTTTAAATCAATTTTCCACACAATTTTCTTTACAAGTTTTGATTGAGACGAAAACTAATAAGCAGATTCTGATGGATTCTTCTAAAGTCCAAATATTATAAATTTCAGCTAATTCCACAAAGACATGAAGAAATCTGCCAGATTGTATCATAGTTTGTAAGGATTTTCAGTGACTTTTATCAATCTAGAAAGACTAACGAAAATCATCAGAAGCTGAAGACTCATGCTTAAAAACACATTGAAGACGAAGCATTATTACATGTTAATACTTTCGAGGGAAGATCCCCAACTGATCCATGCCGTTTTCAATGATATTTTGTCTATATGTCGGTGACAGTAGTCTAGGAAAAACTCTAAGAGAATTTGAACCGATGGGGCTTCCTTAGAGGCCTAGCACAAGGTAACTATATAGGGAAAAATTGAACAGCGGAATTTCAATCTGAAATTTTGCTCATATATAGCTCTTGTGGTCATTAAAACACTCTGAAAGTTTCAGCGGAAAAATATGTTTCCTTCTGGAGGTATTGATTCTTAAAAATTTGTCTCATAATCCATAAAGTTCTGAAAAACTGCCTTTTTTTTTTAAATGGAATATCTCCAAAAGAAAACATATTTTTTCGTTGAAACTTTCAGAGTGTTCTAATGACCACAAGAGCTACATATGAGCAAAATCTCAGATTGAAATTCCGTTGTTCAATTTTTCTCTATATACCTTGTGTTATATAGACAAAAAAAATCAGTAAAATGATCATAACCTTCTAAGGAAGTCTCATCAGTCCAAACCCTCTTAGAGTTTTTCTTAGAATACTGTCTCCGACCTAGGCACAAAATATCATTGGAACCAGCGGGGATCACTTGGAGATCTTCCCTCGTTAGTTTTTTTCAGTTAAGATAAGGGTATTTTCATGGGATCCCACCAGATCGATCGAACGACCGCGTCTAAATCCGTTGAAACTTCTAGAGTTTGTAGAGCTTTGTGTGCAGATCATTTTGGTACGAAATTTAGTTTAGTTTGATTCTATTTTTATAAAGATACAGGTCAAATACTAAAATTGCTTTTTGATTATTTTCAAAAAATAAAATCTGCATTTTTTTAGAAATAACAATGAAAGTCTCTCTTAAATCACTCAAATTTTAAAGCCAATCACATATTTAGTCTCCTCGTGAAAAGCTGAAAAGGAATCCTAAGGAATGAGTAGCATTTTGGCGAATTTTTATATAGTCCACTAGTTCCCTATGTAATGCACAGAAAGAAAACTGGTTTGAAAAATTTAATCAGAATGATGGTATTAGCAATTTCATAGAACGCAACTTGCTCTACAAGATGCACTATTTAATTTAACCTAAGCTATTAATTTAGGAAGGAAAGACTGTCAACAGTATTTTAGATTACAATTTTTCCAGCAAATTCTGATGAATGTATTCGTAAAATCTGGTAACTTAGGCTGATGACCATTTCCAAATCCATCGCGACTTTCAGAACTTGTAGGGTTTATTATGCTGATCATTTTGATGATAAATTATTCAATGCTCGATTTTATTTTCATACCGCTGTCGGTCACATAATATTAACCGCTATTATCTCATTTTCCTTGTTATGCACAAAAAATGACAAAAGTTATTTGAAACAGAGGTGTTAGCGCCACACCATATACGTAAATTAAAAGGCTAGTTATATAACCAGATGGCGCATGGAAAACTGCACGAAAATTTGCTCGAAATTTACGAATTCTCAAATATTCTTATGATGCCCATCTAATCGTAGTAATACACAATGGAAAGAGGATTGATCAAAAAAAGATTTAGAATTAAATAAAAAATCAAATGATCCAAAATAAGAATGCAATCAATTCAATAGAGCAGAGTTTCCTCTACAATGTGGACTAATCAGTTTTCTTCCCATCTTTCATTTTGAAGGGAGCGTTTGTTGAAAACATCTATAAATAATTGTTTACAAACTATAAGTAGATACATGTTTAGTTTCTTTCACTAAGACTTCTTTCAAAAAACTGTTATTTCTGTGATGAGTCATATCAAAGATTAGCGACATGATTTTAATGTTAGTCACATGAAAAAGACATAATCGATGAAAAAAAATAAGCCTTTGTTCATTCTAGATATTTTGAATGTCTAGGAATTGCTGTGCACCGATAGAAATATCGCTGTTTAGCAGGCGCTCTGTATTATCTATCAAGAGCATGAATCTTAAATGTGTGGGTGGTTATATTATTAGATTGTGAGGCACGACGTAGGAGATTGATCCATTTTTATCCGCATCAAACTGGTGAATATCACGGATGCCGGAAATAGAATCTAAGGAAGATAAATATTGTCACAAAAAGTTAACCTAATAAATGATATCTCTTGAAGAAAGCCGGTCCCAACTCGGCGTTAAACTTTTGTCGAATTCTTGGTTGACGATATCAGCAGACAACCGACGAGCTTCAATAGGTCGATTCGGTTCAGGCATATGAATGGATGCGCAGCTTGAAGCTTGCATTCGACGAGGTTTTGCCACCACAATACGATCATTTTTTTCGAAGCACCATTCAAAGAATTGTTTTGGTGAAGAAAACGAGACATGTGGTCCACTCTTGAGCAAGTACTGTGTAACCGTTGATTTGACTACAGAACCGATTCCATCACACAGACCTTTGCCGTGTCCACTTGCACTGAAAGTTCATGATGCCTCGATATTAAAATCTCTATGATGATGAGCCAAATTGCACATATTATATTTGTCTAATAAAAAAAAGTATTTATCTCAACTGCTAATTTGAAGCATCGAACACTTACTCTTAAAGTGAGCAGATGCTCCATCACTCACATACTTGATCTTCAAAACGTTGTGATATTCTTTGTTAATGAATTATTTATTCTTTTGATTTACCTGCAAGATTCTTGAGTAGCTTGGAATTTCGTTTATTTGAGGGATATCTGTTTTCGATGACCATACAATTGAAGTCTCAATTGATTATTTTTTTCTCTTAGTTAACTAATGCGGTTTGCATATTGAAACATAATTATGACGTGGTAAAGCCGTTATTTGAAGAATTGGTTTCGATAGGACTCTTAATGAAATTGAACAATGAACTTAAGTCTGGTAAAAACAACACAACGTTGTTTATCAAAGTTTTTCTGGAGTCACTAAACATGCAGATGGTGGAACAATTTGCTAACAATATTTAGCAAAAGTACAAATACCTTGGGTAAATATATAGCGAGAGTTGTAAAAAGTTGATTTTATCATTATCATCAGCGAAACTTTCCGAAGAGGCTAATGCTATTGTAAAATCTAAATCATATTCAAAGTAATTTCATTTCATAAGGCTATTATAGAAACCGTTATTTTTTGTTTACCTTTTTTTCACAAGTTGTATTGAAGAATGTTTGGTGGTTTCAACATCATTGAAAAGGCTGATAGCATCGCATAATTCAACATCAATTAAAAAGAAACAAAAACAAATAACAGAAATACGGTCCATGAATACACAAACAACAATACTTCAATATTTTAGTAAAAGTACAAAAGAAATCGTTGCTCCACCTTCAAAAAAAACTAACGTACAATCAAGAGAGGATGAAAATTGTTCAATTATTTCAGACTTACCATTGTAAGTGTTGAAGAAAGTTTCTTTTGAATATATCGTTGACTATTTTATTACCTTCTACGTAGTCATGCTCAACCGAATATTAATGATAAAACTCTATCAGTACCACCAACTAATTCACTATCATCATCACACGTACAAACATCAACTATATCCTCAACTTGCTCGTCATCTTCCACGGAATTAACATCAAATTATGTCCGTAATCGTTTTATGCTTCGACCTTTTTCACGAATTGCACGGGTATCAAACCAAATCTCTAGGCCAATTCAAGGACTTAAGCAGCAACAAATATCTCATGAAAACTCACAGAACAATTCCTTATAATATTTAACTAAAAAAAAGGACACGAATAGAAAAAAGCGCTATGTAAGATACAAACAAATTTGATTTTTTTTCAACACATTTTCTTACGTAGTTTTATGAGATCTATTTGATTGTATATAAATCACCGAAAAAATAACTTCCCTAAACTTTAAACTTTTTACATCTTAAATCATCTTATAATTTTCATGTAGTTTTTGCATGTCTTCTTTTTTTTAATGATCTTTTCCGCTCAGCAGAACTCTTCGTTATCAAAGTAGAATACCCATAGATTGCCTGATGTGTAGGTTGACAATTATCAATTTGATTATTCAGTATAGAAATATTTGCATGAAATGCAGCGAGAATTATGATTGAAAAGGAATCACCTTGTCTGTTTGCCCTGCTAGTCTATCATTGATAGAACAATGTTATTTTCTCCTTTCTGATTACATTCCATGTATCATATTATATTCTACGTAAAAATGACCACAGATTTATTATAGTATTGAGATGTCTTATCTATATACAGTTCTTTTTATTTGTTCACAATTGACAAATGTTTGACATGAATACATTCATTAATAAGAAAATACAAAGTACTATTTTATTTTCACAACAAAAAAATTTAAAAAAATATAAATATTTTTTCTAGTTTGAATTGTACTGCAGTGTTTACCATTATAAAGACATCATACGATCGCATAATCTGACACATTGCATAAGAAAATCTATATCAGCGTCTTCACGATTTGTGTTTCCAATTAAAAGTGCGAAATAAAGAGTATTTTTTGATTAAGGCAATGAAGACATGATTTCTTACCCATATCAATTGAAATCGTTTTTATAAACTCTTTTTGTAAAGCATTTGAAGGGTGTGGGTGTGGGTGTTACTCTCTGTTTTCTCTTCACCCCCACCCACACACACCCACACCCACACACACACCCCGACACTTCGAAAGTTACACAAGCCAACACGCATATTCAGCATACAATCAACACCGGTGATAGGTTTTCGATTAGTTCACGACCATACCCAAGAACAATTGAACAACGGCGTGAACTTCAAGATGAAATCCAAAAAATGACGCAAACTAATCAAATTCGCCCATCAAATTCATCTGGGTCATCTCCAGTTATTATTCCCAAGAAAAAGGATGGTGGTATTCGATTTTTAGTGGATTATCGAAAATTAAACTCGGTGACCAAAAAAGATTGTTTTCCTTAACCAACAACTTAAGAATTATTACATCGATTAGGTGGTCATCGCTTTATACAAAATTAGATCTTAAATCAGGTTATTTTCAAATTCCAATACATGAAACAGATAGATAAAGAAAAAACCGCTTTTATCACACAATATGGTTTATGGGAGTTCAATGTTCTTCCACAAGGTATTATGAATGGACCACCAACTTTGCAAAGGACTATGAACAATCGTCATGCTTATGGACGCTGGGATTATGTCATGGTTTATTTACATGATATTCTGATATTTTCCCGTAGCTTCGATGAACATAAAAAACATTTAAACGAAATTTTATCCATCTTAGCTAAAGTCAACTTCCAAGTTAATCCTAATAAATGTTCCATTGCTATTCAAGAAATAGATTTTTTAAGTCATACAATCAGCGAACAATGCATTAAACCTAATGGTGATAAAATTAAAGCTATTATTGATTTACCAGCTCCAAAAACACTTAAAGAAGCAAATGAATTTTTAGGAAAAATCAATTGGTATCGAAAGTTTATTCCTGATTTTGCTCGCATAGTTGCACCATTACACAAAGTTACTAACAAAACAAAACAAAACATCATCGACATGAATTTACATGGGGATCTGACCAATAACAATCATTTCATGAATTTAAACGTATTCTGACAACATATCCATTATTTTTAGAATATTCAGATTTATCAACTCCATTTGTATTAACAACGGATGCATCAGATATTGGCATAGGTAAAATTTTACGACAAGATACACCGAATGGCACAAAGATTAATTATTTTAAGTCACGTGTTTTAAGTGATACTGAACGCAAATATGATACATTTGAAAAAGAAGCTTTAGCTATCTTCTGATGCATTTCTGAACTTCGGTCATATACAGGTGATTCGAATTTTATTGTCGAAACTGATCATAAACCACTTGAAAATTTTCATAACAAACAAATCAATAATACACGAGTGATGAATTGGCTATTTGGTGATTAGCACTGGTCTGAAGAAGTACCCAAACCACAGCGTACAAAATTTATTCAACCATATATTTCAAAAAACACTTGTATTCAAAATGCCGATATCAATGGAGAAATTAATGTTGTTACAACAAGAGCACAATCCAAACATCAAGCTCAACCACGTTCATCTTCAGTACATACATCATCTACATCAACTACATCTCAATCTACGTGTTCTTCTCCATCAACAGCTAATCAACTATATGATTTTAGTTTATCATGTATACGTTCTGAACAAGCGCACAATATAACTATCCAACAAATAATTCAACAAATTCGCAATAATCGTCATTATTAATCGTTCATTATTCAGCAGGGTATTCTGTATAAATTAGTTCGCCGTGATGATACAACTATTAAACTTGTTTATGCACCTTCGAAATTAATTCCCGAACTAATGGCTGCTTATCATGATCACTCACTAAATGGTCATTTTGGCACTGGACGTACATGGTCTACGTTAAGAAACACATATTATTGGCCACATATGAAAGACGCAATAACATCTTATATTAAATCATGTGGTAAATGTTCAAAATTTAATTGGGATCGGCATAAACCACCAGGATTTTTACAATCTATTCAATTACCTAATGATGTTTTTCAAATAGTAGGCATGGATTGGTGGGGACTCACCACCCCTTCACTTTCTGGAAATCGATATGTTTTAGTTATAACTGATTGTTTGTCCGGTTATGTTTTTGCTAAAGCATCACCTACAAATACAGCTCAAGATACGGCTCGCATCTTAATGGAAGAAATTATTTTAGTACATGGTTCACCAGACGTAATTATTACTGATCAAGGAACACACTTCCAGAACAAACTGATGCAAGCTATTTCACATTTAGTTGGTTGTAAACACATTTTTTCAACATCATATCATCCACAAACAAATGGACAAACTGAAAGATGGAACTCGACATTCGTAAGACAAATCGCAAAATATTTTAATACTGATCAAACCAATTGGGACACACTTTTACCATCTATTGTTTATGCTTATAATAATGGTATACACAGCTCTACTGGATTTAGCCCTTATCAACTAGCATTCGGACGACGACCACGGCATTCATTCAAACCTCCTGCATCTACCTCCGTTTTTACTAAACCACATGATTATTGGACGCAGGTGCTACAATATAGAAATGCAGCTTTAAAACAAGCAAAAGAAAATATTATGCATCAACAAGAATTATCAAAAATTCGTTTTGACAAAAACCGATCACATCCGAATTTTGTTCCAGGTGATCTTGTCTGGATGAAAATTTTTGTTAGCCGACACAAACTTAAAGCTTGATACACTGGTCCTGCTCGAATCATTCGAATTTTCTCATCAGTATCATTTATTGTTGAAGATGACAAATTTCAACAATTTCAAGTCCATTCGAACAATATTAGACGTGTATATTCTCGGGAACAAATTATACCCTGAGGAAATTTTCTCTTCCTACGCTACCACATCACACGAATCATCACATATTCATATGTTATCTTTTGTATTTACATTTGCATATTTTTCACATATGAATTTTATCATCGTTAATATTCGAAAAGTTTTATGTGTTTATAATTTCCTTCATCGCTGTTTTTTTCGTTACTTTCTTATCATTCTATATACACTTTATATACATTCCACCATCGTCTTCAACTTATTCGTTACTAATTATTTTCGAAAACGATGGTCCTCTTCATTTGCATTTTGTTCATTCTGACACATTCAATCGATGCCTTTCTTGATCGTAAAACGGTGGTCTCTTGCGACCAAAGTTTTGATACTAACATCTGGACACATTATGTGTTCATACTATTACTCCTCGTGGGGGTTTTGGTGATCATCGCTTTTCTTATTGACGCTCACAAACGCTGCCGGCTGATACTAAGACTGGCGCGTCAACAAAAACAAGAATCACAACATACTCCAGCACATGTCTCTTCCATGTCATCATCAGTTTATCAACCACCGTACGCTTATATGCCTAATTCATTATTACATCAACTCCTACAGCAATACACATCGTTATTACTTTCACCACCACGTGAAACTCTACCATCTTCATTTGCCTCATCAAATCCAATCGTATCATAAACATTTGTTTCTTCACATGATTTATCTGCACTTTTGAATGCTTTCTACTTCATCGTAATTACAACAAATTCATCATTTGCTTTTCTGCCGGTCATCATCTGATATTCTACTTCTAAATAAAAAAGCTTTTATCTTCTTTCTTCATCATTCAAAATTCGTGTTCTTTTTCTCTCTTGGCTATCGCTTTTTTGTATGAGTTTCAAACCCTTTTTCATATTGTACCTTTTGTTCTAAAAATAAACAAGGAGGTATATCATGGAAGAAGAGAGAAAGAGAGAAACAACATTCTTTGCTGCTTTTTTGTTTTTAATTCATTCGCTTGTTTTCTTTAAAAAAGAAAGGAATAAGAATAATAAAGAAAACGGGTAAAGGACCCTAACGCGAACATTCGACATATGCATTCATATTAAACAAAATGTCGAAACATGTAATTCATACAAATGTAATACTTTTCGTACTTGGTTTGCTCTGCAAGTAGTATGTTGTATCACCTAGTGTAAGCGCAAAATAGAGCAAATTTATCTGATTAATAGGCACAATATAGAAGTGAATATCTCAGATTTGTTCCGTGTTACCATCGACGAAAACGATCATGGCTACTTATTCTTAACTCATTCCTTATGTGTTTTTAAAAAATTCTAAACGGCAATATAAAAAGATACCTTAGTAGATAACTGCAGTAATACTTTTTGATATTTTTCTCCAAGAAATATTTATTTCTGCATTTTTTACATAGTTAAAACTGTTCAAAGAACAAATAGCAATTCGAAGAGAAATAATATGAGAATTTATTCATTAAATAATTTAAGTTCAAATGCAACTGTGATTGTTAATAAAACTTCAAAGAATGTTATGTTTTTATCGCGATGATTCTTCCTTTGGAATAAAGACAATTTGTAATAAAATTTGTCCAGCAGGTCTATTATCTTTTCTTAATGGTAACCAAACTTGTTCTTGATGAATCAATTGACTAATATTTATTTCACACATTCCTAACATTTTTGATTCATTTCCTTTGATAACCCGAAGTCGATCTTGTTGTTGAACCCATATAGTCAAATAGTCCATATTTAAATTAGAAATATTAAAACAAAATGGACCATTACCTGATGTCCAATATGAATTTCGATTTGTTGAATTTGAATCAGCTTGCGTTGTTTGAAAACGTTGTTTATTACATTCAATAATGACATAAGGACGTTTGAATGAAGTTGTAGTCAACATTGATGATCGGGATTCATGTAAATCTTGTGTACGAAGAATTTCTATGATAAGTTGACCAGATTTTTCAACTATTGGAGATGACGTCATTTCAGAAATTTGTTGTGATTTACTGTGATTATGCCGATTTTTCCACCAATTTTCAGCTTTGTTAATTCCAGCATCTATAATTCGATTTTCCAAATTGGAAACAACAACAAATTCTGTAATATGAATCAAATGTTTCATCTTTAGAAAATATTTTTTTAATGTCGTAAACAATGACTTGATGCTGCGCTTCAATGTATATATCAAAAGTATGACTAATATCGAAATATCTAATACGAAACATTTTCTTCATTTCTTGGCGACACCTGTATAGACAAATCAACTGATTACTCAACAAAGCGAATCATACATCGGGATATACTTTGCTCAAATAATTTTGGTATACTGTGAGGAGAGTAAAAAAGCGTTTCTTTCTTGCTTTTATTAACAAATGTCGCAATACTTGTGGTTAACGTTTACGAATCTCCAACGAGTTACGAGACAAAATTCGACACCCTTATAGAGTTATATGAAATGGTACGATGGAAAAAGAGAGAAAAGAAAAATGTCGAAAGAAAAAATGTCGAAAGAAAATATCGAAAAGAAGAATATCGAAGAGAGAAATGTCGAAAAGTGAAACGTTGAAAGAAAAATCGTCGAATAGAAAAATATAGAACAAAAAAGATCGAGAAGGAAAAATATTGATTTTCATTATAACAATTTACAGCATCGATAAATCATTTATTGAGTAAAGAAAAGTAATAGAAAAATTCATACCTAGCATCTAGAGAAATGTCACTAAAAATAAATTTATGATAATTCAGTTATCTTTTATTGCACGAGTATTTGGCAACAACGTAAGATAATGAAGTAAAAAGTTCATTAGCATCAATATCACCCTTTTCGTGACCTGAGTATAAGGTAATTAACGATTTTGCATAAGCTTCAGGTACACAAGAAACTTGAAAATCATAGATAATACCTGTTTGAAGATGTCTTGCTGTATCCTATGAACGAGGTTGAAAAAGGTTACTTCAGTCAAAGAAAAAGAAGTATTCGACTACCTATTTCCTTTTATGATGGAAGGATAGTAATAACTAATGACTTAAAACAAGATCTTGACGATTTTTCGTCGTATATTTTCAATGTCAGATTATTTCTTTTTTTGATAGCGCGTAGTTTTATAATTTGTTTGAGCATTCGAATCGCACGGTTTTCTGATTCAGGTGAATGAATGATTACCTTTAGCTCTTACTACAATATCATTTATGTCTCTATGCTAAGTCACGGTACAAAGTAGTTTTTCACATCAATAGTGTTTTATTGTATTTGCGGCTTTGTCAAATCTAAATATGGAGTTGTCCATTATCAACAATGAGTTTCTTTTTTTATGCAAATAGAAATGATATCAGATTAGACACTATAGTCATATTATCTAAATTAAAGACAACCAACTAGCACACGTTCGATTACTATTGCATACTTAAAAAACGTTTCAAAATAGGATTTATTTCAGCTCAGTAAACATGTTCGGTACGCCAATTGTGACAATGGATAATATATCGAGTCATGAAAAAAAGAACCTTTCAATTGCCAAATTCAAGCAACCTCTAACAATTTATATCTTCCCCATCTATCTATTTTTCACATTCTATAGTTTTCTTTTCGACGTTTTTCCTTTCTGTCTTTTCCCATCCTTTCTATGAAATCATGTAATGGCAAATTGGTTTAGTACGAAAAACTAGCGGCAAATAGAGAATGAATGTTTGAAAAACACAACCCTTACTAATTACTTGTGTTCTTATCACAATTTACTAAAGTTTTAAGCGTCTGACATTGTATTTTAACAAATGGCACAACTCGATGAAATTTTTATCATTGATAGAGGCCATTGAGAGATTTTGTTAACGTTTTTTTTTTAGTCAGAACTGATTTATTAAAATAATACGGAGTATTAAGGAATTTCAAAAAATGGAAACTTTTTTATGCTAGGATCAGAGTTTAACATGTTGCTATAAGATGAAATGACATGCGAATAAATGTTCTACAAATAAGTCGTGCAATTTTACTCAAGCTTTCAGAATAGGAGCTCATTTTTCAACAAACATGGCTGCATCGAATAAGCGGTCATGACTGGTGTCGTCTTTGTTTAAGGATCTATGATGATGAGTTTCAATAATGCCGTCCGATGAGACTCTTAAACAAGGTCGAAACCGGTCACGCTGTTTATTCTTAGTTCTAAGAAGTTTGATTATCTTGAGATATATGCTCGAGGGGGAAGCAGCGGACTTCAAACTTCAAGGCTTCAAAGGACTTCAAGTGACTTCAAAAAGAAAGATATCAAATTTTCAAATGGTTTCAAAAGACTTTAAAAGAATTCATTTGACTTCAGGAGAATTCATGGGATTTCGTAAAATTTTAAGAGACCTCTGAGACTTCAAAAGGGAAGTCTCATCTGTTTTTCCCTCGATGACTCCAGTAGAAAAGCGTCAAGAAAACTGAAAACTTGGTCAAAATGCTACAACATGTAAAATATAAAATTAGATCAAATTTTTATTTGAAAAGCTGCATGAAACAAAATTAAAGCCTTCAGCTCTATTGGATGCCCTAAAGACTGATTTGTCTATTTTCGAAGTGGAGGGAGGGAAAATTCATGTGAAATACGAGGACAATCAACGTTGTAGATGTGATGATGTATGATCGTTTACGGTCGTCGCATATAAGTCGTATTTTATCGTATATGACACGAATATATATGGCCATAATTCTGGCGGCAAATGGAATGCCGAAATGTGATGGTATACGGCCCCAATTTATGCTGTATACAACTGTAGGCGATCGTACACGACGCTGTATATGATTGTTTACGACTGTCGTCATTTTTGTTCTGGATACTTCTTTTTCATAAAATTGCAGGTAAGATTTTCTCCTAAAGAATTTAATTAAATTGCTTGTCTTGTGTCCTTAGATAAATATGGTTATGCCAATGGCGTTTCCAATGTCGTCGAAATTTTGAGGTGGGTGTGGATATGTTTTTTATCTTTAAACGCGCACACTCGCATCCTAAGGATGTGGATGGACTCTTCAAAATGTCAGACCAACACCCACACTCTCCTTGTGTCTTTTATCAATCTATTTTCTTCACTGTCAGCTAGTAGACAAACCTCGCTCTCAATAGAACATTTATGGAGCAAATTAGATATTTATGATTTTTAAAACCCTCACGTCCTCGCTGAAAGGATTACAAACCTGACAATAATGTTTTTCAAATTCGTTTCTCTTTTCGAACAAGTGTATAACAGACATCAACTCATAAACAAAGAATAAAAAGTATGCATAGGTTACCATTAGGTTGTGGGCGTGAATGGGTGTGGGGTGTAAGTGTAGGTGAATACAATGCTATACTCCAACCCACACCCTGATATAAAAGTTATTAAAATGATTTTTTTGAATAGCTTTCTTTTCAAATATTGCTCGACAAAATAAAGTATTTCAATATTATTACTAAATGCCAGAAATTTCTCAGACTAAAGTTATGAGGTCAAAGCATCTATTAATGACTATACATCGTCGGTCTCGAAACTCTTTGTCTTCAACTTGATAGGAATTGATTCAATAACGAACTCGATGGACTGTTCATATGAACTATGGTTTTTACACTTGTTATAAAAGGGAAGGAGGATTCAACTACTTTGCTATAGTATATTTAGATGATAGTATTCCTTTTGTTGATAGAAATACAAGGGTAGGGCTTGTTCTACGTGTCGTATGAACAACTATAAAGCAGTCTAGAGGAATATTTTGATCACTATTTCCTATTGAGAGAAAGCTCGAAGCACTTAAAGCGTTTTATATTGATTTTAAAAAACAGAAAAGCTGCTTAAGCATTTTTTTCCTAGATAGAAAATATTGGTAAAGACAATAGAAAATCTTCTTTTTTGTTGCCGCCTAGGTGTGAGTGTGTAGGTAGGGGTAGGGGTGGGTGGGAGTTAGCTTAATTCAATACAAGACTTCCGCTCACATTCACACCCAGACTCACCCATACTCACACCTACACATCATCTCGTACAATCGTTCTTTGTAATAGTCAGCAGTTCCATTCACCTGATGTTGAGCTACGAAACCTCGGGAGTCCGAAAATGAATGAGACTTCTCTTTCAGTTCTGTTCAATAAATGTGAAAGTAAACAATCTTTTGTTTAGACGACCAATGTCTCGTTAATCTCAATGTTGGGAATGAGGAGATAATATATTACCTGATCTGCGACTGTTACGATCGAGTTAAAAGGCCTAATTTCAGATTTAGTAGAAAATTAAAAATGAACAAAACCGGAAAATACTTTAAATGAAACCATTTCTAGTCCTAAGTGAACTAAGCAAGCAAATAAAAAAAGATCTTTGTTTTCTGCAGAAGCGTCTCTAGTATTGACTGGCAGTTGTTGTTTTTGCACACCATCGAGACATTTTTAAATAATCTAACATGATTTTTAATGCTTCTTTTGTTCCTATTCTTTCCAAAGCTAACAATGAATAACCATTAACATAGCGATTTTGATCGAGATAGAGCGCTTCTTTTAATACAGGTATTGCTTGAACTGCTTTGGTGCCAATTTTAGCAATGGATAATGCGGCAACAAATCTGGCATGAGATTTTTGTTTGAAGTCATTCTGCTCATCTCGATTAGACAATACATTTGTCAAACATTGTATAACTTCATCAATATCATCTTGTCTATTCGACTGAATCGTCCCCAATGCTTCACAACAGTATTGTTGGACTAACCATGCTTTACTTGTTTGTACAACATCGATCAATAATGGTAATGTATCAAGAGCTAGTGATCCCATTTCAGAAAAGATAAATGCTATACAATATGCTATTTGTTCCGTATTTTTTTCTTCTCTTAACACTTCTTGTAATTTCGTAATAGCATCTTTACTATACCTACATGCTGTTAATGCATAGGTTGCTTCAAAACGAAAAATTTCTTCATTGTCATATAATCTATCGATTAATATATGGTACTCATTGCATAATGCTAGGTTATAAGCGGCATTAAGACGAATCTTTCCATTTCGATCATTTAATAGTGACGTCCACCGAGTAATATCACTAGATGTAACGAGGACTTTTGGCGCTGCTACAAGACGACCGAGCATCCAATGCCATATATGTTTGACAACCGGCTGCAATACTTCAGCATCTATTGCATCGTAACTGGCATTTGTGGGATCATGATTCCACGTTGGTTTCGTAGGTTCTTCCATTCTATTAAATTGAAACTTGAACATAAAACGATATGAACTGCTTGATGTATTTGCTGTTCCTCTATGTACAATATCATAATGAATTAATACCACAGTACCAGCCCTACAAACGATATAAATATCGTTCTTATCATCGTTCTTTGCATCACTATTTTCAAGTGTTTTATTGTGTTGATATATTTGTGGATCCATAACATCGTATTGCGTTCGAGGTTTAATACCT
>CAJNSZ010000454.1:69968-86201 GCA_905329745.1 Rotaria sp. Silwood2
GGCATATTACAAGTATTCAGATTACCAAAGAGATGCAGACAAGGGTTATTTGATGCGCTGAACACGATGGTGAACTCTGTTTTTCTTGAATCCTTTAGGATCGTCAAAAGGTTTTCCAGAAAACCCTGAAAAACCCTGACGCACCTCTTTTTTTGAGTTTTTGAATACATCATAAGATAGAGCATTCAAAGTTACATAACCAGTTCAAATTTCACATTGCTTCCAATATGCTATCATAGGATGTGGAAACCCGAAGTTCTCTGGGATTTTAAGAAAAGTCGGTTTTTGACCTGTAATCTCAGGTTTTGTAGTCGATGATGCTCTTAAGGAGCTTTTGTAATTCATATTCGACAATACCACGTTGTTGGAGCTATTATGAATGCCTTTTCATTATATTAGAATGATGAATGAAGAAGATAGAGAGCCAAAATCCTCGGTTTTCACTAGAATGAGGTCCTCAAAAAAGGGCTGATTTCTTCTTACTGAAATACTTTTAAGACTTGATTTGTTGATATTCGTAATCAGCACACTTAACTATATAAATAAACATATGTTTTAAATGAATCAAAAGTAAAAAGTTTTCCAGAGATCCCTGTGGGGGACCACAGGTCCCAAAAACCTTCAGGTGAGCTATGCAAGAAAAAACCTATGGAATATCATCTGGAGTCATGTCTCACTCCAAATCGATCGAAAAAAGTTAATTCTGTTGAGGGCGAAAAAATGGCCTTATCCGCCCTAGTCCTTTCTTTTGAGAATTTTATTGACTGTTGGATACGATTGTTACTACAGCACCCAGATATTAATCAGCTAAATTAGGCATTATTTTATTGATTCGTGTTTCACGAGGGTGCATTTGTAGGTGTAGGTGGGCACGGTAGTGTAAAATCTTTTCTCAATATCATACTCACACTCCACATACATCCGCGCTCCTAAAGTGCCAAGCTCTAATTTCAATGCTCTTCGTGGAAGACTAATAAAAATTCGAGATTTCAATATTTTTGACTAGAATTGGTATCAAATTCATGGTACTCTTGTCTCTGAAAGATAATTTAAATGAGTAAGATCTGATAACCTAAAATGAGTATGTTCTTTGCATGTCAATCATGACTTGTACTAAAAATAACTCATATGGGTAATTTCAATTCGTTAGCGACATGATTTCAAAAAATAAAAACTGGATATACTTCTAGACTGAACATTATTTTCGCCAACTTTTTTTGCACCATTTTTATGTCGAGTGACCTTAGATATCCTGAAAAATTCATCTCTGAGACTTTTGGTTCGCCAGTTTATTATTGATAACTAGCGCTGGCTACATAACACACAAAAAGAAACAAAAGTTTTTACTGCATGCATTTCCATTTACAAATATTGTTAATTCAAAAAGTGTTTTTGAAACTAAACAATGAGTTTTGTAGAGAACTCTTCAATCTACAAGACCTCTATGCCAGATTATTCCTGAACAGACTACAATTTTTCAAAAAGCCACAAAAACAAATCTGAATGGTGCAAATCTTTCTTGCGAATCTCGACATTATAACAATAAGAAAATTCACGTTTGGGAACACGAGTAGATCTGTGGAAAGCTGGTTTCGATGAAACAAACTTTTTGAAGTATCATCTTGGTGAAAATTTTATCATAGACATAGTCTACAACGTGAAATCTATCCTGAAATTTATGGACGTTTTCGTCATAAGGTTAGAGTATTCTGTTTTTATTAATTAACCCATTAAATAATAAGTTTATTTAAGTACGAGCTGAAAGAGTCAAGATTTTTCCGTATGTTCATGATAAAAAAAAAAACTTGTTCAAAACAATAGCTCTTATAAATAATAAAAGTCAAATCGAAGATTGTCATTTATCGTTTTGGCTGATTTTGGACAAATAGATTTCCATTCCCTTCTACTATGTGCTATTTAATAAAACAAGATTAATATTTTAAAAGTATACATTCATTGGATAATTAGTTGCTTAAAATTTACAAAATAATTCATATTTTATTTAAAGAAAAAAATTAAATCTCACCTCGCGATATCAGATATCGTCTGGAAAAGACTTTCAAAGCCTAATATCTGTTCTAAAACTCTTCTTAATGTAGCTAAACCTAACCAAATTTTAACACGAATTTCACCAGGAAGAAAATTTCTTTTATCTTTAGCAATATCAGTTTCTTTTCCAGGCCATTTTAATGTTATTGTTTGAACTTTTCCACAAAGACGACCACGACGATCAACATTTGGTGAATAAAATACTTCATTTGCTGGTAAACGATAATATGCGTAACGTTTACCATTTGATAATAACCAAATAATTACATCCGGTATACTATTTTGTAGCTAAAAAAAATAGAATAAAATTTTATTATTATTTTGTTTTTAATCTTAAAAAAATTTACTTCAGCTTCAAGGTATCCAAGACTTTCTTTGATATCATCTAATCTGTTAAGAATTTCTTGTGATGATTTAGCATGTAATTTTAATTCTTCTAATTTATTAATCATATCTAATAAATCTTTTAAACGCATTTGACGTCTTAAACGATCAAGTTCATTAACATGATGACGACCTGATTTCTAGTTCAGGTAATGGTTTTCTATTAATACAAAATTCAATATTAAAAAAAACAAACTACTTCTTTTTTAATTAAAATCTTACTTTAAATGTCCAATAACCATATCAAGTGATTGTTTATAATGTCTAATAAGAATTTCATCCGATGTTTGTTTAACTTTTAATGACTCCAGTGTTGACATAAGACCCATCTACAAAAAATCGATACACAAAAAAAACTAAATCGTTGATTTACGAATTAAACAAAAACATACAACAAATAATTTAAGTTTTGATAATTGATTCATAGCTTCTAAACGATATGTTACATCTTCCCATTCACTTGCAACTTGTACACATGGTTTCGTATGTCCCCATGGTAAAAAATAATAAGATGTTCCATCAAAAAACAGGATTTGTTGGTGGTGTTGTTGAACTACTTGCATTTCCAACAAGATCATCAAATTTATTACTATAATTTCCAATACTTATTTCAAATTCAATCATTAATTCATGTTCATATAACATACAAGCATCAAGAAATGCAGCATGTAATTTATATTTTTTTCGTGATTGATATGGTAATGCACGAATTAAATCAGAATTTGATATATTACCAACAGGTTCTGTTAGAGTTTCACCAAGAATTGTTTGTAATTCAACAAATCTTCGTCCACGATATGCAACACCTTCATCCTAGTTTTACATTTTTTTTAATGGATAGAAAGAAAAAGACAAAATCCTATTACTTTTCCAGTATTCAATTCATCTAATGCTGTTGGAATTTCTGAATATTCACGTGGTGCACCATATAAATTAATCCAACATGGACCAAATTTTGGAAGAAAGCCTTTCAAAAAAAAATTATTTTAATAAACAAAAATTATTTTAATTATCTACCACGATCTTTATCTAATGGATTTAGTCCATTTTCGCCGAAAAAATTTTTCGCCGAAGACGAATTTCGCCGAAAAGAAAATTTCACCGAAGGAAATTCGCCGAAAAAAAGTTCACCGATTCTATTTTCGCCGAAAGAATTCGGTCACCGAAAACAAATATAAGTTGAGCTTGATCATGTAAATAACAATTCTATTGAGACAATTAATCGATTCTATCAAGTCCGTTAAATCCTACTTGAGNTAAGATAGAAAGAATTTTGGGAACGTCAATTTTTAATTCTGTTCCCATTCCCGTGTTCCCATTCCCTAAGTCTAAATGGGAATTCCCATTCCCATGGGAATGGGAAAATTAGGGAAAAAAGTCGTTCCCGCAGGACACTAATATGTGTGCTTCGATTCTGATTCAGTCAGTATCTAATTTAAGCAAATCGCTAACGATGCTCTAATGGCAAAAATGATAGTATGGATCATATATTTATCATTTTCGATCCGTCACAACCACAGCCACACTCACACACTAGAAACTCTTTATCTTGTATTTTTTATTGACAGAAATATTTCGATAGCAATTTCTTGTTTTTCAAGAAGAGAAATATTGCTTATTCCAACAGCATTTCCGAATTTCATTAGATTTCTGTAAATATAACGACTTTCAATCAATTGAAATGATGCAGCCAGATCTCATCATTATGTTTTGTCTCTTGTTGAATTTTCAAACTACTACGACTCTTTATCATATAGTTATGTGCTTTATTCAGTCTCAAAATTAAGATCAAATTTCAAGAATTAGAAACAAAATTTAGACGAATAGTAATGCTGAACATTGACGATGTTGCTATTGTGGAACTGAATTTTTTCGTGTATAAATGTAAGGATGATCTGTCGTAGGACATTCCAATGGTTCATCTTTCTGCCACGAAGTTTTTTTCGTACCAACTGATTCGAACATATTATTCCAAAGTGATAATGCAGCGACTGAATGACCTTTTCCTAAAATGAAACTAGACCATACACGCAGTAGCATGCGAAATGAAATTTACCGCTTAAATGGAAACAATCAGGAGCAAAATAACTAAAATCGATTTTATCATTTTTTCGAGGTGGTGTAGTCTGAGTGAAGAATGGTTGAACAACAACGGTGAAATCATCACGACCATCATATTGGCCTGAATTAACTAGATCAACAAGACCTTGTTGATATTTAGGAATCCAATCATTTATTATTGTCTCGTCTTCTTTCGTAGGATATGCTGCACATGGACATAAAGATTTGTGAAGAAGTCCACAAACAATATTGCCATTTTTAAGTTCTTTTACAGGACGAATATCGAGTACGGGTACAAGATTTATCAATGTACGAGGTAGATTAGCTTTGTACAATACATCGAGTGTAGCGCGAACCCATCCGACAAAATTTGCTGGATCATGTTTGGTTAAATCTTTACAGAAATCACATAAATCATTTCCCTAAATATATCAATAGGCGAAATAAAGCGTATGAAAATAGAAAACATACTCCAATAAAGAAGGTAATTAGCTTCCAATCGTTATTCCAATCGCAGATTTTCTCCTCCTTTAAGCGTTTTAAAAGAAGGTTAGCTTGATCGACCATATGATATGAACGAGCACCCGATTTCGCTGAAACAAAGAATAATTTTAATCAATAGGAATGATAACAGTGACGAAAAAAAAGCCATACTGACCGACATTTAGTCCATTGTGTTTTGCGTTTTGACCATTGAGAAATGATATTGAAGTTTTGGTTGAAAAACCTTTCAATTGTGGATTATAAAGACGAAGAATATTGGGTAATGTCAGTACTTTGTCATAGTTATGATCACCACCGATAGACCAGGAGACTCCTAAAGGTAATAACACAATAAAAACCTTACGATGAAACGAGCACAACAAAATTTACCTCGATTCTCTAACAGAACACCGATTGGAGTAATAGCATGAGCACCCATAGCGGCTGTCAAGCTGTCACCCATGGCTGCAACACATTGAATATCACCTGGTCGTAGAGCATGAACTGATGTTGGAGTTTCCAAACTTCGCATATCCTTTGTTGAACAAGGAAAAGGCTCCGGAGATTTACCATAGAGATAATCGGATTCGGACATTAGTTCGAGCGACCATTTGGTGAATTCTTCTAGGAAGTATCCATCAAGAGCCAAATTTTCTATAGTCGATTGATATTCCGTTAAATTAAAACTGACAACATTGCTCGACAATATTGTAAATAGGGACAAACTAATAATCAAAGTTGTTTTCATTCTTGATAATCTTTCGGTTTGCCAATACAACACGAAACAAAAACACGAGTGTCTTTTAATAAGCAAAAAATTGATAACAAAAGAAAAACTATCACCAGGTGTTTTGTTTTTCACTGATAACCGGCTACGAATTATCAACAAAGCTTGTAGAATTATGATATAGTCAAGCGGTCACAAAAATATAATCGTGTGTCCTCCATGTAAAGAAAAGGCCACATATATTACTCTACATAATTATCTAATAAAAGTATCATAATTGAATCAATTACAGGGGGGTGCAAAAGTCACTTAACTCAAAAAAAAAATGAATATCTCCTTTATAGCTCAAGCAAATGAGCTGATTTTTTTATCGATGATAGAGACATGTTCAAGCTTTATATCCATAAGGACATATCTAGGGAGACCTTTTGTTAAGTATCACTATTGAACTCAACAAAAAAAGTTTTACTTTTTCAGAGCTAGAAAAAAGGTCACTTTATCGAAAAAAATTGAATATCACCCCTACGGCTCGAGCTAACGAGCTAATTCTTTTATCAATGATAGAGGCATGTTTAAGCTTTATATTCATAAAGACATGCCTAGAGAAATCCTTTGTTAAGTATATTGTTTTCTATTCTATCTATGAAAGAATAAAATTATTTTGTTGGGATCATTAGTGGTACTTTATAAAAGCTCTCTCTAATCTTCTCCGTATGGATTTAAAGTGTGAACATGCTTCTATTATTGGTGAAAAAATCAGCCCGTTTGCTCGAGCCGTAGCGGAAATATTTAATTTTTTGTTGGTATCGTGACTTTTGGGCCATATACAGGGTGGCCCAAAAGTCAGTTTACCAAAATAAAAATTGAATATCTCCATTACGGCTCGAGCAAACGGGCTGATTTTTTTACCAATAATAGAGACGTGTTCAAACTTCATATCCATAAAGACATGCCCAGAGAGACCCTTTGTTNTACGGATGCAGCTAGAAATGCCTGTACATCTCTCTTGAAAAACTCATAGTTACGCCTCTGTCCCCATCTTCGTGCGTCACAAACATTGTTGGTATACGATCAAAGATTGTATAATAAGAATGTCTCGCTTTAACATATTAACTATTTCGTTTTTTCATTTCTGGAGGATTGAGTACAAGAATGTTGAAGAAATATATCTCAAGATAGATTGAATAAAACAAACTCTCGGTGATTAGTCACAACAACTACATTGTGTTTCACATTTTATTCTCGCACGGATTGTCCTAACAGATTTTTTTTTATTTATAAGTTAAATTAAACGAAAAAATTTAATAATTAACAGTCATTTAAGACGGTGGTTGTTTTACTCGAATTTACAATTATTTATTTATTTTTAATCTATATTTGAAATATCCTAATCTTATTTTTCTTTATTATTTCGATAAGGAGAGCTTGTGCATAAATGTAAGGTCAAGTAACATCTAGTTGTTGATGATGTTTTTTCTATAAAAAGATCATGTTCAATGAATCTTTAGCCGACGCATAAAATTTTTCTTATATGAAACAGGCACATGGGATAGAATAGATATTCTCATTTATTTAAATCTACATTAACAGTTTGTCAGATTAAAATGATGAATCATCGTTATGCTTGACTTCCCCTTTCTCGTCGCTGTATGATTTATTTCTTAGAGTTGATGCCCTTGACGATATATTTTTCTGCTTCATTTTTTATGTCTAATACTGAACAAGAATACATTCATAATGATATATACATTACTACAGTAATAAAATCAAACAATCTACAAGTTTGTCAAGCTTAATAATAAAGATAATGCTATTCGTCGAGTTGATCAAATCGATGTTACAGAATTGAGTAAAATTTTTCGATAAATAAATCTCAATAGGACAAAGATGTCTTGTATTTTCGATGAAGTATTCTATAAAATAGTTCAAATGGTTAAATCTTCTCAATATGATTAGACGATAGTTCGATTCTATGTCCAATCACTTTCATCTTATTATTCATAAAACTTTCTAAATGCTTACATTGAAAATGATGTATAAAAATAAATAATGGTGTTTTCTGAATGATAGAAATATCGTCAATGATTGTTCTTGATATTATTTCTGATTCATTGTATGCATAAAATCACATTTTTTCCTAAGGATTTTTTTGTCAAGTTTTTTCAGATTTTAATTTCTATCATCAAATTCCAACGTGAAAATATTGAAATTGATGAGAATATGTCTTGATCGTGTTTATGAACATAATATACGTTTCACATTTTCTAATAAATTTAAATCGTATTGAATTTAATTTTTGTAAATCTTGGCCAAGGATAAAGAATAAATAATTTTTGAGATATGAGAATTATAAAATTCGATACTCATGTTTCTAAACTGATTATTTTTTCTCAATTATTCTTAGGTTGGTTTGAATTACCGGATGAAAAAAATTGTAATGTTTATATAAGCGGTCTTCCACTCGATATAACGGATGAAGAATTTGAAGAACTTATGTTAAAATATGGAATTATTTCACCAGATCCAAATGATCTACGAAAGAAAAAAATCCGTTTATATAGAGATGAACAAGGAAATCCAAAAGGTGATGGAAGATGTCGATATGTAAGAGTAAGTTCTTCTCTTTTATATAATTTCATTTGTTATTAATATAAGTATTTAATTAATTTTAGCCTGAATCTGTTAAATTATGTATTGATATGCTCGATGAAACAGAACTTCGTTCATCAAAAATTCATGTTGAACGTGCAAAATTTGAAGTTAAAGGAACATTTAATCCAGATTTAAAACGTAAAAGAAAAAAATTAGATAAAAAGAAAAAACAACTTGAAGTAGATAAATTACTTAATTGGGATGAACGTCCAGAAGTTATTAGACATAAATATGAAAGAATTGTTGTTATAAAAAATATGTTTGATTTACAACAATTTAAAGTAATTATTTTTACAAGATGTTACAAAAGTTTGCCGAAAAAAAAGAACATGAATAACTTTTGAATAATTCAAATGATTGTTGAATAATTTGCACTCATTGTTCGAAATGAGCATATTGAACTTAAATATGTGAGTCTGCACTTTTCATATATTTGAAAAGAAGACATTGCATAGAATTTTCTTTTCTTTACTGATTCTTATTGTTATTTCAACATCTTTTTTGATGGGTCTTCATAGAAAAGATTCAAATGACACTAGTGAAGAAATTACTCCAACTGTAACTCCCCATATGAGCTCATATCGAATCCACAAGGAAGTTTCGATTAGAATAGAAAATGTGTAAAAAGGATTCGTATCTGTGTGCCATTGGAACCGAGTTATGACTGTTTTACTGAATTTTCGACCTATAACATTATCTATAGATAGATCTAATGAGTCTTAGAACATCTTCAAAGTTTCAGTCGGAATGTTCCATTATACAAATATTAAATTTCTGACAAATAGCAAGTCATAAAAATCGAGTTTATCCAGAAATCCAATATGTTGACAAATGAACATCTCATTTTGTTGAATTATTTACTGAGCTCAGTTAAGATTCAATATACAACTGAGCAAACTTGACAAACAGCTTGTCAAATTGGTGTCAATTGACTTTCACTGTCAATATAAGCTTCAGTAACTGTTTCTTATGTCATTACTCCAAGACGTTTAGAATGTACTTGGTCTGCTAAAATATCAGTTTGATAAAGTCATTCAGAGAATTCTTCAATAACATCTAGATTTGGCATTTCTTTATCAAATTCAACTGGCAACTTTCGTTTCATAGTTGTAGATGATATTAATATGACCACTAATAGAACTATTTGTATCCCCATGTTCAAAGATGGAGGCATTTTATTAGAAATATATCGAATACAAACTTTGATAAATATGAAATGAAGTGATGAGATAAACATGTAAATCGATTGAATTGCTAAAGAGTTCTTTCAGTTTCATTTTCTGGCAAACTTTTGAAATCTTGTATATTTCTATTTTTATAAAAAATGTATCTATTTTCTATTTAGAATGATCCATTGTTTATTGATAGATTACGAAATAATATTCGAGAATCTTGTAGTGAATATGGAGAAGTTAAAAAGATAAATATTTATGATGTAAATATTTATATTTGAATTTATTTTAAATAAAGATTTATTTTGTTTTTTATTTTATTTAAAAGGGAAATCCAGCCGGTGTTGCGACTGTTGGCTTTACGGATATAGATCAAGCTGATGTATGTTGTCAATATATGAATGGTAGAATTTGGCATGGAAGAGTTATTCAATGTCAAACTTGGGATGGTATGAGAGTTTATTTTTATGTTAAAAAAAGAATAAATATTTTTGTTTTCTTTTTTTTAGGTTCAACAAAATATGATGTAGCAGAACCAGAAGAATACGCAAAAGAAAGAATTGATGAATGGCATAAATATTTAAACGAAGATGATGATGAAAAACAAACATAGTTTATTCGATTTATTATTATTTTTTTGTATAGTTTGTTTATGTGCAATTAAAAACCAAGAAAAACAAATTATATAAAATTAAATTGAGTATGACATATCGATGTAGCGGTTTATTCGGTGGAGTGAAATTGAACTATAAAACTAAGCAAAATGAATATGAACACCTTGTAGGACGACGTCGATGGCATACAAAAGTGTAATTTTTACAAGAAGGAAAAAGCACAGTTCTGTACTTCAGAAGTATCGAGAAGTATGAAGACGTACAGAGAATTATCGAGACTTACACAAAAGTACTTTGAACTACGATGAAATATAGATGCGTACACAAGTATACTTTCAAGCTCCTTCATGTTTACTTTTAAGAAAAATCCTAAAAACATTCAGTTTCAGTGAACTCTTCAATGATAACTTATTCAGGTGCTCACTAACATGCTGATTGCACCGCTATCAGTTTTATCGGCACTGTGAGTAACCTGACATTCACTATGACACCGATGCTTAGTGAAGTGGCCATATCTCGATATTGATTTTCATTGAGTATAATCTATATCAGAATATTGTGACATATACTGAATTGAGTGCATAGATTTACAGAACATTTTCTTTGGATAAGTGCACAATATCGTAATAGGTTCTCACACTTTCTCTACTAAAGCTGAATCTATTTAGCGTTCCACTATATTAACAACTGAATAATTATTCTTTTGCTAGCTGCATAAACTAAACAGGTGTGCTTGGGTATTGATCAGGATGCGTATGAACTGGTATCAGTGTGAAATGAGGGCGTGGGCGTGTATGTCTGTGAGGTGTTAGTGCAGAGAAGTCACTCATAACCATCATTATACACATCCATATCTTGATCCTCATCCTGTCAAATTTCAAAACTCACGGCTCGTACTTACACCAACTCAGCACATTCAATTGTTTACCAACACCGACTTTTTATTTTTGGAGTTTATCGCATCATGTTCTGTAAAACTCAATTTTTCAAAAATAAAATTGAAAGCGGTAAATTAAAATTAGGCATAAGGGCAAAAGTCAAATAGCTGCCTGGACTAAACGCGACAAAACGTCTGTGTTGCAGAATATCATAATGAATAACATAAAATCCAAAAGTTTATACTCTTTATACGAATTTAATAGAGTCATTTATCTATGGTAGAAATGGACAAACGTGCACATAACTGAATCTAGACGCGACATCGTCTTCAGATTCTCACTGTAGCCCTAAATAAGAATTTTACATATATAAATAACTAGCCTTGTATGTGTCTTAAATATTGCGCTAAAAGAGTAGTTAAGCATGATGTATCAAGATAGAAAAGAAAATGAATTTTTAATGTTAACAGTCCTGGTTGAAAGATAATATTTATATAGTAAGACTAAAACTTCTAACACTTAAAAACGACGCATTTCCGTGTTATTGGCATTCTTATTCCCAATTATAGACTGTTTAAATTTATGTTATTTTTTGGAATGACTAAAATGTGTTTATTTCGTTACTTTTCATTGATAAATATGAATAAAAGTACAAAAAAGAACATATTTTGACAGATTCCGATGCTTGAATGTTCTAATGAGCATCGATACCAGTTTAATCATTGTTTACTGAACTTTGGTGTTCCAGTGAACACTGATTAAACGTATCAGTGTGATCAGTAATCGCCAGTGTCAGTGGACTCACATCCATGGAGTTAAAAAAATTTAAAAAAAAAGGCATTAAAATGATAGAACAGGTAAAAGCATTGATATATTTCAAATGCATTGACTGAAATAGACATTTTCATGAATTTCATTGCATGTTATTGATTAAAAATCAAATTCACTGCATTTGCTTGATGGAAATATCGTTTCTCATCAATGAATTTGAAAGTCATCAATGTTTTGTTTGTTCCATCATCTAAAATGGCATTTTTCTCGTGTTTTTCACATCAAGTTCACGAAAGTCATGCAACTCTTTTGGGTGGTGTGTGAGTGTGTCGGGTATAGAAGCTCTAACACCCACACCCTTAACTATTTTTCAATTATCCGAAATAGTTCATTTGTAAACCGACCGTAGATCATGAGCTTCTTTTGAGACAAATACAAAAATAATAAGTTAAATTAAAACAATGAAGATCAATTTAATCTATAATCGTACTTCATTCAAGATATGAGACAATTTGAATGAGATAATTTTCGAAAGTTATTCAATTAGAAATCGAAGCTTTTCTCACGCAAGCAATGTCTTTTTAATATCAGATCTACAATTCCAATTCATGTTGGTTCTTTAAAAAAAGTTAGCAGGAAGATCTTGGTCATAATTATTTTTTGAAGTTAATCAGAGGCAGTATCACCTTATTTTCTTGTTGTTCATGAAGCGAAAAGACGTTGGACCAAAACCTTTCTTTTCGAAATCATCTATTAAGTTTTCATACAGTCAACGAACCTTTTTTCTTCGAATTTCAACCAATCAATCAAATCTCTCATGTTCGTCAATAAGATATTATCAAAGAAAATTACCTCGTGAAACGAAAATCACCGAAGTAAAAAAGTCCATTGAAATCTGATTAATTGAAGAACATCATTAAAAAGTTCAACTGGCTGGATATGGCTTCGAATCAAGATTGGCAAAGCTCAAACTTGTAAATCCGAATTCAGACAATGAAAATTCTAAAAGTAGTTATTTGACGTTTAGATGAGGAGATACCAGAATTTATTGCTTTTTGAGATTTATTGGATTCATTTAAATTAGAGTATATGTCAATTGATAGGATATAAAACATTTTAAACGTCTCAAAAGAGGATCATAGTCCAGAAGGCTTAGCTCTCACCCTCATCCTTATTATAGATTAAAAAGTTTCTTTCAATAATACATTTTATTCACGTCACTGGCCTCACGGTTTTGTACAATATAACGGTTTTAGTACAGTTATGAAGGTGCATTAATTGTTGGAAAGAGTTAATTTCGAATTTGTAATTTCACTGATTCAAGCTCAGATTTAGAAAAATATCCGAATTGAGAATTTTTCCTGCCGTTTCGGAAGACCTCACAACCCTTACTATGATCGTGAAATCTGCAATAAAAACTTGGTCAAGACAGGGCACTTGCTGAAGAAATTTTCAAGACAAATGAGGATGACAGTATTGTCTAATGTCATGAGGTTCTTTTATGTTGAGATATCTTCGTCTGAAGAAAAATTCGATATCTACTTTCTACCTCATTGGCATGAAGACTGATCGAATGTTGATTAGCGGGAGCGGTTGCAGTTTAATAGGCTCTATTTCTGATCAAACTTCGAAATTCAAAGAGTACGCTTTAGATACTCTTCATCTGGTTTTAAAAATTCAATAAACTTTCATGCTAGTTTTAATTTTCAAACGTACGCAAAAAACAAACCATTATGATATAAAAGCTTATTGAAACGAGACATTAGATAAGAACAAAAGAGGGTGTGCATGTGTTGGTCTGACGTGGATGGGTGTGTCTTCTTTTCATCCCTACCTACAGCCACAGCGACAGCTACACACCCTGTATGAACAAACTATAAAAGTCCTTCGCAAACAAATTATCTTTAGCCGAGTTACAAGTGTTCAGCCATTTCTCTGACTCCATAATAACATTTCTCAATCTTTCTTTTTATGGGGATAAAGCAAAACTAATTTTTATACAACGACTATTCGAGAATTTAACAAATGAAACATGAGAATAATTTAGAGATATTGAAACAATTATAAAACAAACATTGCGAAGTAATTATTTTTGTCGATTAAATATTTTTTCAAAGCTAGAAAAACTGAAAAATATCTGAAAAATCTAAGGTTTTTGGAAATTTACTATGCAGTACAGAAATGTTTGCGCTAACAAAGATTAGAAAAAGTAGATAGAAGAATATTTCGGCAAAATTTAGAGGTACTATGCAGGTAGATTGTTCATTTTTTGCAGGTTCAGCTCTTTGGACGGTACTGTAAGGAAAAAAACTTTTTTGCATTTTATAGAGCTCTCCTTGCAGATTCAGAAAATGTACTTGATTAATTAGTCGAACAGTTTAACTTTGTCAGATTTGAATTTTCCTGGTGACATGACGATTGTCATGCTAATTTTTGGTTAACTGTTTGTTTTTTCAGTTTCTTTGAGGACTAGAACAAAGTTATTTATAGCATTAGACAGACTATATTTCAAAGTATATTTTCCTATATTTAAATCTTGAAAAACCACGATCTTCATTTTTAGCCAAATGTCCACCTAGATGCACACTGTTTCTCCTTTCCCCACAAACCATGAAAAACAATATTAATATACAATCACAGACTGTATATGAATAACTTTCCGTTATAATATCTGAATCACTTCGTTATTGCATTTCTGAAGAGCTAAGTAAAAGGATTGTTAACAAATATGTCCTATAATATGTGCTAATGTCGGTGACTAAAGAAACAAAACAAAAAGCAAACTATTGAATTAATTTTCAAAAATGGACGATGATTTGATGAGAAATCTGTTCAATTGAATTTTAATAATTATTTCTTGTACTAGAGGATTGAAACTATACCTTAAAGTTTTTAAATGATTTTAGTAGATGCTGATAACCTTCGAATTAGATTATATTTTTGATTTTGATGTATTAACTACATAATTCAAATTAAACGAAATATATCCTAATGATAGATCGATCTATACGTGGTAAAAACTTTTCTTAAGACTTTGATTTTTTTTCACTTATTTTTTGAGGTATGCTCAAATATAGATCAGAAGTCTAATTGCAATCGCAGATCAAATTCATAAGAAAAGTTTGAAACATACATAAACTGATGCCATTGTTTTTGTTGACTCTAAATATGTTATCTCTTTTGATAGAAAACATGATTAATTTTTTATGATTTATCTGTTGATATATAATTCCTTTAGTTTGCATTAAATAATAAATACATACGTGAAGAAAACATGTAAAATTTGCTAATCAAAATTTTCCTATGTAATATTTACAAAAACAAAAATGTAATCAAGTTCAAATCTTCTTACTATCTACTAAAATCATTTAAAAGATCTAAATCATAATTTCTATCATTTACATGAAATCATCATTAAAATTTCATTGAGCTCATTTTCCTAAAAATCATCATCCATCCTTTATTGTTCATTTACACTTCATAAATCATGTACAATGATAAAATCGCAAAGTTTGATTGTATTATCATTTGTTATTAAAATATTTTCTTGTTTAACCTTTTAAAATAAAACAAAAAAATATACATGTTTAAAATTACTAAGTCTTTGTAGATCTACATCTCTATGAACATAATCTAATGAATGAAGAGAATCAAATACTTAAAAGATTTATTTGAATAAAAAAGATTATTTATGAATTTTGGTTTTGCTTTTATTCATACTTCACTTATTTGATAAAGAAAATATCAAGTCATTGGTTGACTCCTATTATTTTCTGTTGAACAGTCAAATAAACTTCAAAATAAAGTTAATATTTTGTTTTTTAATTTGATTTAATATTTTCTTTGTTTCTATATACTTACTTTGACAAAGTTTTCTTTGAATATATAAACGTTCTTGTTCTTCTCATGCATGAAGTATTTTAAGAATATTTCTATGTCTAGCAAATGTTTCATGAAAACGAACTTATTTTTATTTTTGATCACTATAATTAAATATGAAAGACGTCTATTTTTGTTTTTTTAATTAAAGAACTCCTACCGATCGGATCTGCCATGAAATTTAGTTAATAGATGTTTTATTGCATACAGTTGATTATTTTCTTTTTTTACGAACTTTATAAACCTTAAAAGAAAAATTTATAATAAATGACGCGTTTGATTCTACTGGATAAAGTAGAATAAATGCTACTCTGAGTATTTTTATCTCACGAGGGAACCACCCGAGGTGTCAAAAAGCTTTTCAGTCGGGGATATGATGGTTAGGTAGGGCATAGCTAGGAGTGATAAACCCCAAATTAGTTCGGGCGCAAATTGCTTCTAGCGGGAGTTATGAAATGTGAAATTTAGGTATAAAAATGAATCAGGGAAGGTTTTCTCCACTATTGTAAGGACAAAACATAGTGTTATTCGGGCCGATTATGGGGTTTGGAGGGAGGCGCTGT
>CAJNSZ010000455.1:0-13321 GCA_905329745.1 Rotaria sp. Silwood2
ACACCCACACCCACACACCCACACCCACACACCCACACCCACACCCACACACCCACACCCACACACACACCCACACCCTATTGTATTTTGGACTATTTTATTTTCATTGGCACTTGAAGTTGTCGATGCAGTTATTGTGTGGCGCACTATTTTTCCACGGTTGGGTATGTCAATCGGTTAGTCATCAGCCGTTGTATTTCAGGTTGAATTTTTGTACTCGATGATTACCGTTATCGGCGACATACAGATTACCATATCGATCGAATGATAAACCAACGGGTCCATGTAGTTGATTGGATTGTCCTCCTATACCATTTCCACCAACAATAACACTTCCCTGTGTGGCTCCTTCGGGCCATCGCATGATTCTAGCATTTCCTGCATCAGCCACGTAGACAGTGCCCATTTGGTCGACAACGACGCCTCGAGGACATGCCAGTTGTTTGAGACCATTTCCTCGTCCATGACCACCAGCCACAACAGTGCCTTGTTTTGCACCTTCTGTCCATTTCATCACACGATCATTTTTCCATTCAGAAACGTATACTGAATGATGTTGATCGACGAATACATATTCTGTGCAAGAGAGTTGATTGAGACGATCTCCACTTCCATTGTCACCTGCAACCACTGTTTCTTGAGATTCTCCTCTTCGATATCGTCTTACTTTATCCTCTCCTGCGCCAGTGACATAGAGAGAGCCATTCTCGTCCATCGTCAAACTCCGACAATGAACGTTGGAAATGATTGTTTCTCCACATGTACCATTTCGACGAGGCCATCGAACCACTCTTTGATTCGAACCATCACAGATTACGAGACTATCAGTATCTTTGTCGATAATCACATCGTATGGATCAGACAACTGATGAATTCCACTTCCTCGTTTATTTCCACCGGCAACCACTTGACCACTTGTCTCATCCGGTTTCCATTTCATAATACGATGATTGGACGTGTCAGTGACATAGACACTTTGATCATCATCAATATACAAACCCCATGGGTAACACAGTTGATTTTTTGCATTACCTACTCCATTTCCTCCAGCCACAGTTATACCATTTTGTTTCCATTGAGCATTTGGGTGAATATTTACGGGAGTAGAGCGTAATGGAATCACTGAAATTACGAGATATAGATAAGTGGAATTAGGGAGCGTTGAGTTCGAAGGAGAGTCCTTGAACAATTAGGTTTTTTTCGGGGAGAGGTGCTGGTATATAGTGCAAGCACTTTATTAGGAATATGCATCGGCATTTAGTGACAGATCGAGAAATACCTTTCATAGGAGGCTAGTATTCTCTTTAGTTTTTTTAGACATTTTTCATTCAGAAATAGGCATTTGTACATCCTATCAAGCATTTTTGTCTCTTTCCGGTGAAGAAAATTTCCTTGGCATTCTACACCGAATTTTCCCGTTCTTCGGACGTGGGTGTGCGACATGTTTTTCAGACTTCTGCGACCGTTGTTCATCTCCTTTTTTTCTTCGCTATTAGGTCACTCAGTTGTCTAGCTACACGTGCGTTACGAATCTACATAAGGAGAGGCGCGATCCTTACACTAATATGTAGCAATTTTCAACTATTTTCTGTAAATCTTTTCTTTTTCTTGTTTTGTTGTAATTTCTTTTACAATACTACACATTAGATGCGATGGATAAAAAACCATGCATACGCACATACACTTATTAACAGAAGACAATGAAGCCTAATTCTGTTTTTGATCGTAATACTCATGAGATACTTGACAATATCGATCAAAAACATTATGTACTATGGATAAATCATGGGACGAAACATGACAACCTGCTTTTGCTTTCAGCTCAATTGCTTGATGGCTTCATAATTTATTTTAATATAGATGTGTTTAATAGATAACCACTTCAAGATAACACATAAAATAGCTACTATAAACATTCCACGATCACATTCTTCATAATAATAACAATAACAGAAACCTACCCCACTTGTTAATAACTTCTGATAGTTATGTTCAAATAAATGGCATCATTCGACCAATGAACAGTTACCATTAAGAATACAAACGATCAGTACAACCGTGCCTATGCTTAATCGTTCTATGCAATACGCGTACACTATCAAATGACGATTTTCGTTGGCCACACTCATAATCGAAAACGATATTCTTAGAAAATGTGAGTATCTGCTCAAAATGCCTGAAATTAACAAATCAGATTTCAGCAGTTCGAATTCAGACAGATTTTTGGAAATTCAACAGTCAATCTCTTGGACAAAAAAGATACTGATTCCTTCCGATAAGAATCAGGAAAATTTCGTAAATATCGACTGTTAAATTTAGAAAAATTGATTTTACTTTTGAATGCTCTTCTCGACCACAATGGACTTCTCTAAATCTTGATTTTATCTCGCTATTTACGGATATTATCCTTTCCGTCATGAACAAATAGCGAAAATAATTAGTTTTGAGTAGGATTATCATGGTGAACGGTTAAACATAGATGTGACTATGGGGTTGGATTTATGAAACGCTGATAATATAGTGGTTATTTATTACCACCGTTACAACCGTAAAAATTGCATCGAGATATCAAGCCTTATTTTTTCATTATGTTTTACACATTTCTGTTATTAGTATGTCTTGCCTTCAAAGCGACCGGAAATGTCACAAATGTTCTATGTCAATAATATATATTACGACGTTCTCACGTTGATTACGCTTCGTACATGACGTTCAATCTTCTTTTTTGATTCAATCGCACATTACATCTATCCTTGTCATCTTTCTATTCTTACACTGTATATCTTTCCCTATTNCCCTCAGGGATGGTCTTCTCAATAATGACAATTTTTTCGATAACTCAGCTATTTCTTGACGGATTCTTCTCATCTTCGAACTCGACCGAGACATTGTTAAGACTGAACTGTGTAGAAAATTTCATCATGATCTGACTCTCCTTTCGAAAGTTATCGTGTATACGGCCGGCCGGCCGGCCGGACGGACATACTGACCGATTCTAGAGTGTACTCACTTTTTGAGTACACAAAAAGATAATCAAGTTAATCTTAATCATCTTATGTTGCATGTTAGTTAACATAACCGATCGATATAGTCTACCGTTGAATTTTACTCAGAATCTATTGAATCGTTGAAGTACAAAATTACTAATCACTTTTGTCCACTTTTAGATAGATTATAATAAAAAACTTACTTTATCTTACAAGATAAATTCATCAAGTAATATATCGTTTTTGTGATCAGTCTTATTTGATTCGGTAGGGCCTATTTAAAGTAGAAGAAGTCTAAAATAATTCGTGTCCGTGGATCTTTCTTTTTGCGTTATTGCTATTTTACTGAGTATTTTCAACAACAAAATGTCATGCTCTACTCAAGCCATTTTCAAAATTGACTTTTGAGTTTAAACTTTGCACAGATTAAGTTCTCAATGGGAACTCGAAAGTCAATTTTCAAGATAAGTTGAGTAGAGCATGATATTTTGTTGAAAGTACTCAATAAGATGAAGATAACTCAAGAAGAAAGACCTATGGACACAGATCATTGTAGACTTGTTCTAGTTTGAATAGGCCCTACAGAATCAGATAAGACTGATCATAAAAGCGATTTATCACTTGACGAAGTTCCCTCT
Organism: Rotaria sp. Silwood2; assembly: GCA_905329745.1. NCBI lineage: Eukaryota > Metazoa > Rotifera > Eurotatoria > Philodinida > Philodinidae > Rotaria > Rotaria sp. Silwood2. Next base: position 3,626 of record CAJNSZ010000455.1, read on the forward strand.
TTAGTCTATTTTATAATCAATCACTTAACAGACTAAAAAGGATTTTCTTTTTCTGAAATTTTTGAAATCTCATCAAATGAATATAAATAATGATTTAAATAGAAAATTTTGTAAGATTTTCATCAGAGTGAATAAAATGAATAGAGACTCGAACATTAATAATATAATCGAAAATAATATTTAATATTTAATATAGGTGTTATTCAAAAGGTGATTATATAACAGTTAATTCATCACCAATAAATGAATCATATCCTGAAGCACGTCGTCTATTTGCTGATATTCTTGTACAAGATGTTTTTCCAAAATTAATTTCAAAATTAATGTTACAAGAATTGAATAATGCATTAGATATATTCATAGAAAATGCTTGGCGTTTACCACAAATTGATTCATTTCTGAATTTATTTTTTCTTGAATCTCTTTGTTCATCAACTAAACTTCAATCATCATTTGAAATCGATGGACACGCGAACATTATTTCATTTTATTTAAAAAATAAATCAACTCAATTTGAACGAGTTAATCAATTAATTAATAATATTGATAAGATATTTTTTATCGATCATAATGTTCAGCGAATTGTTTTACGTTCTCAGCAACATCGAAAATTCTTAAATGATTTAATTCAAGATGATAAATGTGTTGATTTTGACAAATTATCAAATGAACAAAGTAAACTTTCAACAAAGTTAAACTCTTATACGAAAAATCTCAAATTACCTGGATTAGATATTAATTTATTGAGTTATTCTTTTCGTCAATTGACTGGAAAACAACAAGAACATATTACAAATATTATTTTAAACGATTATCTTCAAGTAATAATTTAAACAAAAAAAAAAAAAGAAAACAAATAATAACATCAATTGTGTTTTATCATTTTTTCTAGGATAAGGAAATATCAAATTTGGAGAAATTAAAATCCTTACGTGTTCTTCGTCGTTTATCACATACATATAATAAAACTCTTGAATGGCTTCATAATAGACAAGACTCTCCATTAACAATTAAGAATTCAAATGAAAATACAAGTTTGCGTACACGTGGTGCTGCTGTTCAACCACTTGACGATATAATTCTATGTTTACCAGCTACATTTGATTTAAATCAAGAATATTTAATAAAACATTTTGATTTATTAAAAACTAACTTAAAAGCATCAAATGCGAAATTTATTAGTGATGCTATGCTAAGTATTTCACGTAAAATAAGTGATGAAATATTTTTAAAATTATATCTTGAATTTATTCAGAATGAACAATTTCAAAAACTTGGTAAATTGAATTATAATTTCATAATAAATAGAATAAAATATATTTTGTTTATTCATTTAGGTATAACAGCAAATAAAGAAATTCTTCGTTTATTAATTCAATATATATCTTATCCAAGTTTAATAAAAACTATCGTAAAACCTTTATGGAATAATCGTCCTCATCAAGATGTTCGTGCATGTCTTATATTGACATTACTTCATTTTATTGGCAAATCAAATTCAAATGACGATGATACGATTATTTGGGAAATTCTTGAACAAGCTGCAGATGATGATTATCTTCCAGTTGTTGAATCTTTATTTGCTGCTCATCGAGGAAAATCTCGCTGGCCATTATCAAAATTAAAAAATTCATCAAATCACTTTTTTGAAACATTTGTTAATCGAATACAATTTAAAATATTAGATCATCCAACATCGTTAGAAGCACGCTCATGGGCATGGTCGAATATTGAACATGAATATTGTCATACGAACAAACTAATTGAAAAAGCTCAACAAATATGTATTCAATTTGATGTTAATGGAAATGTTTTATTTGGAGAAGCTTTTAAAAAAATTATTTTATCTTTTGAACAACAAAAAATGTAAGTTGAAAAAATAAAATAATTATATCACAAATAAAATAATTATTTATTTTTTTCTTCTTGTTTTTAATAGAACTTCATTTGATATAATTATTGATATTATTAAAAAAATAATGTTATTTCGAGATGAACTTGATTCAAAACAGAATGCGATTGATAGCCAACATGATTTACCAGTTTATCGTCGTATTCAACTTATTTTAAATAACCTCGATGGCTATATAGATAAATTTGGTAATGAGAAAAAAAAATTTGTACGTTCACTTACTTTAATTGTTCTTCAATTCGATAAAACATTAGCTCCTCTTATTGGAAAATTATTAATAAAAATAGCTCAAAATAAAGAAGATATTGATGATGGATTAAGAATTTTGCAAGAAAATTTATCTGAAAATTATTTCGAAAAAATATTAACAGAATTATCAAGTATTATTGATAAGGAAGAATCTTGTCCTTTTATTCAACAATTAAATGTTGATGAAAAACTTAATTTAGCTCAATGGTTTGTTAAGAACAGAAATCAACCATTATTCGTTTTTGATTTACTTACAAATCATGTATTTAATCAATCTGGTGTCGATCGAGAACAATGTCAACATCTTCTTCGACATTTAAGACAATCTGAAAATTTACTTGTAAAAGAAAAAGCAATGAGTTATACTGTACCTTGGGTAGAAGATAAAGACGTTAGTGGTGATGATCAAATGAACGTTTCTGAATAATCGTCCGATTCTATAACGTCTCAATAAAACATTTTTATCAAATATAAAACTTTCACTTATTAAGCTTTGAATTTTTTCATTAAAATTGATTATATTCATTTTATCAATAGAACAAGGTTGTGAGTGTCGATGGATATGGGATGTGTGTGGGTGTGAGGTATGGAATGTGGATGTGGGTGTGGGCGCACTGGAAAAAAAATTATGATTACCAAACCAAGAAGAGTTTTGTGGACTTAAAAAAGGTTTCGATTTTTGAAACAAAATGGTTCGATACGACGCCATTTTTTTTCTAGTGTTGGTGTAGGTGTTGGTTTTTTATTTACCCACACCCACATCCTCAACTCTGCGCAATGAGATTACTCGACATTATTTTAACCCATGTCGGTGTGCAGTGTGTACTAAGAAAGGAATAGCGTCCACACTCACCCCCCCCCCCCACTCTTATTTCAGTAATTCATCTTTTTTAATTTAGTATTAGTATTATAAGCATTGAACTAAATGGCAAATAAGGCTGACATATGTATATCCATTATTTAATGGTGGTTGTTTAGATCTTTAATAGTTGGGGGAGAGCCAGAAAAGTTCGACTTAAAACTTATACTCATTATTATCTTCTTCGAAAACATAAGTGAGTTCAACAACAAAACCCTTTCTTCATGTAGAAAACTCGAGTTCAAAATTTAAAAAATGTGATTGCAAATCTGGATTTCCCGATCTCGATTTCTTTCGATTGAGCATTATAAGGAATAATTTTTTTTCATAAAATTTTGTACCTGGCAATAGAAATTTTCCAGGTTTCCGTTATCCAGTGACTGATTCATTACAGGTTACTTGGTTGGAGAACGATAACTGACATTCGTTTTTCGAGGCTACGCTGAAATATAGTATAGTTATTTCAGGAAAATATGCATATATCATTGTAATATGTGCATAATTACATATATTTATCTTATCGTAGTAAATATTTTATTTAATATTTATTAGATAGTAAAAGTAAAGTCCCATCGCTAAATGTAAATGATTATTACGTAAAGATATCAATGATCGTGAATAAGTAATTTTTTGTCACTAAAAAACAAAGATGTTCACAAGAAAACGACCTATGATCAAAATAATCTCGAAGAAAGACGTATGACTGTTGATCGAATGGAAAATCTAATTCGAATATTGTTAAAACATTATAATATTATCCATGAACATCACCAATAACGGTTCTTCCGTATGGAAGAAAATTATGTTAGGTATGGACGATCAATAATAGAATTCTAAGTTTAATGCTTCAACAAAATAAGATAATACTAGCTAGTGAATGCTGTTGTTTTTGTAATTCATTCAAACTTTGACTTCGTGATAAACTTTGTTGTTGTGGATTTTCGTATAGTTTCAATGATTGTAATTGGTCAAATAAATTGAAATGCCACCGGATATTTGAATTCATTTTTATCTAACAGATGAAAATAATCACCGAAATATTGAACCAACATTTATTTTGTAAACAAGTATGATAAACTTAATTGCACACTTCTTGAAATGCGTCGTTCTTGTTAATAACAAATCAAATGTATTATTCAGCTTTGTATTATTTACATTGATTCTATTTGTTTGAAAAACTCAGATTATGTCTATTATCTGTTTTCTTAATCATTGTGAATGTTTTCGAAACTGACAAACAAAGAAATCTACACTTGATTCGATTCGAACTATAATTAAAATAAACATTTAATGAAATAATATAATAATGGGATGAATAATATTGTTTAATGTTTATTATTTTTGCAGTGAATGTCACGATATGTAACAATATTCGAATGTAAAATGCAGAATATTTTGTTATGAGTCTATTTTCGTTCTATTTTTAATTGTAATTAAAAATAAAACATAGTTCCAGTTAGGTGAATAATACTGTAAGTGCTAGATTTATACTCATCTGTAAATAAAATAGCTAACCTTTAGTAACTTAAGTGTAGCATTTTAAATATTAATATAGAGTTCTATATTGATGCCTTTGCGTATGTGTTTATACACTCTCAAATATTCTAATCTGAACCTGAGAGCTCAAAGAAAAAAATATGGCAAATTGAAAGACGTTCGCATCTAAAAGTATACTAGAGAATTATTAAAACTGTGTCGTGTAACAATCAAACATTCGTTACGCCTAAGTTTGAAATTCCGAGTTCTCTATTACAAATATATAATTGCAAATTCGAATAAATTAATCCATATTTAGGAAATAGTTTATTTGTGGTACTATATGTAGACAAAAACAAAACAACGTTAGATTTGTAGATGATATTTTCATATGAATACTGTCAACGTGAACACTGATTGAGTAAATTTAATCTTTGATTTATGTTTTTTTTTTAATGATTTGTCTACAGTTAGTTCAAGTACTCGAGGATAATTGTTGTGTGTTTCAACAAAATAAGTGCATTCAAGCTCTAATTCACCAAGAGCATTGTATAATTTAACTTTGTCTGCAGTTGAATCAGGTTTTTGAAAAGCTTCTTTAATCAAATCTCTTGCTTTTTTCATAATTATTCATTTTGTCGATAAACTAAACCTATATTTATTAAAAATGGCATTGGTGAAAGTTCTGTATCATCAGTGTAACTTAGTCGAAAGCAAAAATTGATTTCATCATTTGATCTAGACATCTTGCCAATAATTTCTTGTGATTTTTCAAGATTTTCAAGTGCATTTTCATATGAATTATTTGCGTATTCTGATATGGCAATACGAAGATAAATACTAGCATGATCATGTTGCGAAAGATTCGATGATGACCTGATCATACGTTTGTAAAAATTAATAGCAATAATGTGTTTTGTCAAGTTTATGCAAAAGTTTGCCTAATATGAAATATGTTCAGTTACTTGTCCAATCTTCAAAATGATTGTTCATATATGAATGAATATCTAGTCGATACTTCTAACTCGACTTTTCAAAGATTTTCTACTATTTGTTTAACAGATTTGATGTAACAAATAAATCCCATAAAAAAAGAACTTCATCTTCATGATCATTGTTATTCGAAATACCGGCATAGGGTCGCTTTCTTGTGATTATATCATTTAATTGGGTTTCATCATGATGCACTTGAAATAGAACTGATTCATATAGCCCAATACTCTGTTATCTGGATTAGCATATACATTTGCCACTTTCTTGTTTGTTGTCATTGAAAGAAAGTCATTCAGCGACATACGATGATTTTTATTATCTGATAATTGTTGTCAAGTACTTTTTTGGTAATTCTGCACCTCGCTCGATCGAATTTATATTGCGAAGGTTTCTCTATACTTTCACAACATAATGCAGCATTAATACTTCGAAAAAAGAAATGAACTTTTACTATAAAATCGAATGACACTAGCTGGGCTATAATTTCTTCAATATAAGTAGGATTGTTCTCATTGATTGAATCTCGACGACATGCTTTGAAGATTATTTTCTTTTTTTTTAATTGTCAACAATAGTTCAATAAAGGATTGAAATAAAATCAATTTAAGTAATACTCCAGGTAAACAGTAAAATGGCTTTAGTTACCGAAATCTGCTAGAAATATCAAAAGATAATGTGGTTTGTTGAAGAGTTGATTCATCATGTTCGTGAATTTCATGGTTAAGATCATATTGATTATCCATGTATCTTTTAATATCATCAACTATCTTTTCAAGTAATGAGTCAATATTTTTGAAATCTTTGACCATTAGGTAATCATATTTCTTGGCCAAATTGAAATTCATAAAAAAAGGATTTTGTAGACCTTTTTTACGACTTTGTGTTACAAAGCATAAATTATGAGCTTGATTACCACGAATACATTCTTGATATTGCTAAAGTATTCGCGTAGTCAAAGATTTCATGAGGACGGAATTGCACTTGATGTAGCTGATGCGAAGACAAATTTTTATCATGATAAACAATGCACATAAGATTTTGATTAGTGAGCAATTTACGTTTTTGTATCATTTTGATTTCAATAGTGGTTCAGTAAAGATAACTACGTATATGATGAGATGTTTGATTCACATTCGATTATAATGATTTAAATGGATAATTTACATTGTCGAATTAAAACAACAAATTTCGCGATAGAGTGTGAGTATTGATGTACCCGTACGATGAATAAAACACTTACATCCCATATCCTTCGATAAAATAATTAATACTATTTATTTTTTGCATCATCATACTATCTCTTAATGTTTATATACTCAATATTTGCAAATTAAAATTTTAACATCAAATATCGACTTACACTCAATCAATGAATTGATAAAATCTTGAAATTTGAACATATTTTTCTTAAGAATATTTTCAATTCATTAAATGTTATTTGATGCATATTGAAATAAATCGATTTTAAATTAGATAAGCTTGTATTTTCGATGCAGTTAGATTGACAATGATTGATTTCAGACAAACGAATAATAGAAAAAATTCTGTCGTACTTGGCATCAATGATAAATGAAATGAAAATATTCGATATTTATTCTTGAGTATAATTTGATTGTTAGATATTGCTAGTTGAGTCATTAGATCTTAATTCAAAATTGATTTTAATTAAAAGAGATCATGAAGAATTAAAAAGTTGTTGAAATCGATCATTAAGATTGGAAAAAAAATTTTATACAGTTAATAATCATCAAGATAAACAAAGATTTCATAAGAAACATTAATTTTATAAATTTTCGATAGAAGTTTTGAACATATTAACATAAATGTCTTGATTTAATATTAAATTCAAATGAAATGATTAAGATCTAAAATAATTTGACTATATTTATGAAAAATAAAAATTGATTAATTCAAAACGTTTTATTTTATTTATTAAATTTCACAAGAAAAAAAAAACTATATAATATGTTCAAGTCATTTCCATTGTAAATAAACAGTATTCAATATACATTGAACTTTAGTGTGAAAGAGTAATTTTTCACATGTGATTATTTCTTCAATATTTTTAACTATTTGATCACATGTTGTTGGAACATCAAAACATAATGAACGAAGAGAATGATAATTATTGCGATTAATTTTCTTTAAAATAGTACATAAAAACGATTGAGCATCCATTATATTTATACGATTAACTTTGAAATATTCCATATAAGGACAAAGTGTAAAAATAAAATCAAGTTGTTGAATATCAACAATCTCTTCAAGATAGACTTTGCTAATTTTACTTGTCTCTTTCATGGAACATAAAATCAGAAGTTCTTTAACATTTAATTCTTCTGTTTCGTCTGTTGATAATGAATAAATTTTTAATGTAATTATATCTGGTAATAGATTAATAATTTGAATCAACACAGGAATTGAGATCTTTCTCTGGTGAATTTCCAAGTGATAAATGCGTGTTATTGTTAAAACACGTTCAATTGCTTTAAACATCACTCCCTCGAATATATAATTAGGAATGTACTCGATTGTCAAATTGGTAAATGTAGAATGTTCAACAGAACAATTAACAATATCATGTTTTATATCATCATACCATCTTTCACTAAAAACAAATAAAATTATTCATTTTCTATCGGAATTATTTTTCTATATACCTATACGGACGAATTGTATATTCATTATATATATCCGTCACTTCGACTTCAAATAGCCATTGTCGCTCAATCCAAAATGATGAAGAAAATTGGTTCATTCCTCTAATATATGTTGGATATTCTTCTTTATTATTAACTTGATCATTATATAATAGATAAAAATTTTCTAACTTAGGAAAATAATTTAAAATTAATTGTTCCCATCGATAAGCATCAAGAAAAGCAATATCGTCTGATTCAATAATAGATAAAGTTTTTAAATTTGGAATTATTTTTGTAATGAATGTTTCTAGTTCATTAAATTTTGTTTTACGTAAATTCAAACAAATTGATTCTAAATTATCTAATATAATTGATGATAATATTGTAGAATTTAAATCATTCGTTTTTGTTTTATGAAGAGTTAAATGGCGAAGTTGTGTTGTATAAGAAATTAAAATTACAAGTTCGTTCAAAGAACAATAATGATCAATAACAAGATATTCCAATGGACTGAATTGGTTATTCATAGCTATTGGAAGTATAATTGAGTGAGGCTTATCAGAGAAAGAAAGTCGATAATATTTCAATTGAGGTAAGACAAATGTCAATCGATAAATATCACTGATTTTTTCTTTAACATTGGATGTTTCGATTGTTAATGAGAAAAGATGTGGTAAAGAAGATAAATTGCTTAGAACTGGAATAAGTGTATCGGATTGAATATCTTTTAAAAAAATTGATTCAAGACGATCAAATGATGAATCGAATAAAAAGGATGAAAAAAAATAATTATTTTGAAATATAAAATTTACATTCATAGAAAATATTTGATGTCGATGGGGAAACATTAATTGTTTAAACATATTCATAACTTCATCGTTTTCAAATAAATAACAACGAGTTTTAAATAATACGAATGAAGAATGAAGAAGTTGTTCAAATCGAAAATTAAGATTTGAAAATATTTTACATAATTCATGTCCATAAAAATAATCAAATATTACACATAATAATTCATTTGATAGGTCTTCAAAACAAGTTATTGATTGATCGAATTTATCTATTACAATAACAAAAAAAATACACATAACTTTATATTCATTAGTCCAGTCGAACGTGTATAGACGCAATATTATTGGTACGTGTACATGCAAGACTACATTAGATTGCTCAAAAAACAAAGCCCATGTCACAGATATTGCATGAACACGTAGGTATTTTTTCTCAAGATAAGATTCAAACACATAATTTGTTTTACTAGACGAACTTTTTCATCATTCAACCATTTTCTTATATTAGAAATGTAATGAAAACTGATATATAGATTAATCATTTGATCATGGGCGGGCCGGCATAGGGGCGAGAGGGGGCAATTGCCCCCCGTAAAAAAAAATTTTTGGCTGGGACTTAAGAAGAACGCCATGAAAACAAGCGTTTTTAAGCGAAAAAGTGCTTATTGCCCCCCCCTGAAAATTATGGTCCGGCCCGCCAATGAAGACAATTATTTCTGTAGTAGTGGGCGAGCTTGGTTTGCATTGAGTTTGTGTGCGCTGCAGGGGGGAGAG
>CAJNSZ010000455.1:13342-49366 GCA_905329745.1 Rotaria sp. Silwood2
GAACTGTAGTTATACCAATTTAAAAAGAAAATCTTATATTATTTTTAGATAGCAACACATATTCGGTATATGTACAAGAAATTGAGACGAATACAAAAAGAAGTATATAAGTATGTGCTTTTTCATCAAATTTTTTGAAAAATTCGTAGTTTTTATATTATAGTATTGTTCAAGAATGCTTGGTTTTAACGCAAGAGACAGGAATACTATCGATCGATTGTATATTTGCCGATCGTGTGGTTTTATTTTTCGAGAACCGTTTCAACTTTTTTGCGGTCATCGTCAATGTAAAACTTGTATAGAAAATATTGCTGGTATATATGAATTAATAGCTAATTTCAATTCAGCGTTTTACTTTGTTTATCAAGGGAAATAATCAGATGTGTAGAATGCAATGAAGAAACACCAACAAGCGAGGTCAATTTTTGAACTTCATTTCAATTTTAGACTTAATTCTTTGCTTTTTAAAGGTTATTCCTGATCGAGGTTTTAGAAATGATATGAAATCATTATCAATTTCATGTTCATTATGTTTATGGAATGGCTTATATAAGGATTATGAGGTAAAATACCCATATTAAATAAAAGTTATTTTCATTACGTCACTAATGTTAATCAAAATAATGAAATACTTAAAAGACGTTTTTATTTCTTTATTTAAAACTTCATTTCTTCTTATTCTACGATAAATCAATATTTTAGGAACATCTAAAAGACACTCATCCAAATCCAACATGTGAATTCTGTGAAGAAAAATTCAATTCAACGATTCGACTAGACGAACACAAGCAAAAAGAATGTACCAAAATAACTGTACCTTGTGCACTTAAAGAACATGACTGCTTGGATGCAGTAAGTTGAAATTATCTAATAAAAGAATTTACAAGATACAAAAGAAAGAATAGGAATCAGCATATTTCGATCTAATAGTATTTAGACTCAAATTAAATGGGTTCTTTAGTTACTAATGTTTCCTAAAGTAACGATTGTTACCAATGAATTTCATATCTTAATAAGATAAAATATTGAGGTTTAAACTTGAAAAGTTATTTTTTTTGTCTATTATTTTTTCTACAATAACTCGTAAAATTGATAAAACGAAGCTTAATGTACGGTTGGTTTAGGTTTGTCGAGTTCAATTAGCAGAGCATTATTTGAGTGATATTCATCAGAAAGCAATAGTTAAGATTGTACACGGATTGACTTCTAGAAAAGTTACTGAACAACAAGAATCAGTGTCAGGAATGGACATTAATGTTGGACAACCAACTACAAATAATAATTTCAGTACACAAATGCAAGAAATTCATGAAACAATAAATGTTCTTGCAAGTGGAATTCAAATATTAAATGATGATACACAACATCTTTGCAGTAAATCAATACAATTACAAAGTTCAATTGAATTGTTGACACAAGACTTTTCATCGCTCAAATTGAGTGTTCAAGAACAAAGTTCTTTCTTAGACGTTGTTAAACCTAATCAAGAAATTCTTCAACAAGATGCTGCATCATTGAAACAAAAAATTGATGATATGCAATATGTATCTTATAATGGAACATTAATTTGGAAAATAATGAGTTTTCGTGAAAAACTGAGTATGTTTAATTTGAAAAACAAAAACAATCTTGTATCTTTGAAATAGAAATTTTCAGTTCATTTGTCAATAATGATTGTAAATTAGTCGACAGTAATCCATGGAAGAGTTGATCGTTTTTTAGAACCATATATTTGAAAATATCCAATCTTTTTATGTCATTGATACAGAGATATTTATCAGGAGCAAGACTGTATTGCAGGGTGAAGCTGTTTATTTTTGTTCTAATTTGAGAGCAGGCTAGGGTAGAATTCTCTGCAATGATGAAACGTTATTTGAATTACAATGAAAAAGTTATTATTAATGCAACAAGTCTATTCGAAGAACGATGACTAATCTTCGCTTACATGTACATTGGACTGATGTATCAGACAATAAATCTAATTCTATTTTGCTAAAATTAGCAAGAAAAATGTAATACAAATCGATTTAAATAACACTATTTTCATCTAATTAAAATTTACTTTTCAGTCTTATACTACGATTACATTTAATTTTCAAGATCTTTTGGAACTAATCAATTGATTACTATCGATTAAAATATGTCAATCGATTGGAAATGATAAGTCCCTTTTTCTCTATTAGATTGATTCGAAAGAAACTCATAGAAAGCAAATTTTAATTGAATCATAATTGTATCATTCAAATAATTCCTTAATAAAGAAAAATATTGATTTTCATGACACTTCCCAACATTTTTTTTAGTATGATGATTGAATTAAACTGGGCTAGTCAAATATATAGTTATCATTACCAAATGACGTAAATGTAACTAATGAACCCTAAGTAATATCTATCAGATATCTCACACATTGGAATGCTCTCACAGAAAGGCAGGGAAAATATTTCTATTATGAAAATATATAGCAATACAGCGCAGTGCAAAAAAGCCGGGCAGAAAGAAAAATAATCTTAGCACAATCTCTATATTGACAGAAATAGATCAAATTTAGAAGCATGTTTTCATCGAATTATTTATTCGTTTTAGTGGATGCACAATCAGAACGGCAAACATCAATTTATTCACCTCCATTCTATTCATCACAGACTGGGTACAAAATGCGAGCTCGACTTTATCTTAATGGTGATGGCAATACTCGTCGCACACATATGTCATTATTTTTTGTTCTGATTCGTAGTCCCAATGATTCAATATTAAAATTCCCCTTCAGTTACAAAGTTACTTTTTGTTTGTTTGACCAAACTACTCAACTACGACATATTATCGATTCATTTCGACCTGATATTAAATCTAATAGCTTTCAAAGGCCACGATCAGAAATGAATATTGCTAGTGGTATACCTAAATTCTTTCCATTGGCAATGATTCAACAAGAAAATAATCCATATGTTCGAGATGATAGAATGTTTATTAAAATTATGGTTGATTTTGGAGACATGTCGAAAACATTGTTACCGTATGCACTGAGTCTCAATCCTGGATTACCAACGCATATTCAACAATTAATGATTAAGAAAGAAGCTGAACGAAGAGCACAACAACAAACTCAACAAACATCTACATCAGTTGGAAATCGTTCTGTAACATTAACATTACCAACAAGCAATGAAACACTATAATCCCAAACATGATTTAACATACTATTATCACATAATCTGCCCAATTGTAATGATAGAACGCAGGATCCAAATAATAATTAGAATAATCACAAATAAAAATAAGCACCAAGTCAAAGGGAGAATCAATTTTTTTAGATTTTTTGTACACGGGTTAAAATTAAGAGTTTTGATAGTACTGATAAAGAAGCTACAAGATTTAGTCGATATATTTTTTGTGAAACATGATCTGAAAGAAATGTTGAAGTATATAGGACAAAAATTTTGGTCCCCCCCCCCCCCCCCCTGTTCCTTCTCACACAGAGAGGATTCGGACCCATCACAGACAGTAACGAATGGTTTCAATGAACTATCAGAGGCTATGTATAACTCGCATCTAATCGAAATCTATATATAGAGCGTATCATTGTTGAAGTTTTATGTTGAAAGGTAAGGATGTAGTTTTGGGTTTGGGTTTGGGTTTGTATTGAGCAGATACTATCTCCCCTCCCCCTCTCACACTTGATAGACGTGCTCTGAAATTTTAATATGTTGAAGATGTCTGAATTCATAATTACTTTTCTATCAATTTGTTTGATTAACTAAACATCGTTTTACTCTAAAGAGGTCATCTATATTATCAGATAGGATGTGGGTGTGCCTTTTGGTCTTCTTTTCATCAACTCTCACACCCTTTATAAAGTATGATTGAATCATACGTAAAACCCAGCAATCGGAAATGGTGGTCCGTTAGGACGACAACGACCAACTACTTTTTGCGGTTCAACTCAGAAAATCTCAACAGAAAATAGCAAAAGTTCATTCTTTTTATAAAGCTGTTATCTGACAATATAGTAAACCTTTTTTGTATGTGTGCGTGTTTTCAGCGGTAGTTTTTAAAAGAAGAGTTCAGCAAACAATGAGAGATTATGGTTCAGCGGAATTCAGTCACGGATCAAGCAATTCATGACATCAAGCGTTATTTGTGTTACATAGCTCGATAAATATTTTTAGGCATTCTGTATTTATTATGTTATTAGTTTTCCTTGTGTACTACTGAATTTATATATCTTTATAATAATATGTGATCTTTTCTCATTGTCCATTTCATTTGTCTTGAATCAAGTAAACTGATTTAGGTTGTACGTCCATTGTTAAGTAGAGTATTATTTATTAATACAATTTCATGGTTTATCAGATAAAGATCGCTAATCAAAACACTTTCTCATATCATTTATTTTTAATAATTAAAACATGAAGATGATGAAAATGAATTAAGATTAAATAAATAAAATTGTTTGAAAAAAATGTTTGATCACTAAAACTGTTAAAATTATTATCCATTAGATAAAAGACTATAATTTCCACTTCCATAATTAACTCCATCTCCATAAATATGTAAAGTATGAGTATCTGTTGATCTGTAATAATGTATATTTGAATCATTTTGTATATCATTTGTTTGCCAAGTATTTCCATACGATGATATTGGATATTCAAATGCATATAACATAGCATCGTTGGCACTGTATTCAATGTCTGTAACTTGAAAATAATGAAAACTATACATAGCAGTTCCAAACCATGCTTGACTAAATTGTTGAGTGGAACCAAATGATGATGGTATTGGAGTTGAACTTGTTGAAACTGTTGCCATTGAAATTCCATATAAATTCGAATATGATAAACATTTATCCGCTTTTATTTTCCATGCTGCTAAATCTTGATAAGTACCATTCGATATTAAATATGATTCAAGTAAATAAATATCACGAGAATCTAAAAGCATTGAACTTCCAGACATAACGTCATCTGGATCCCATGCATTTATCATTACCCGTAAATTTAATGCATGACAATAAGAGATCATTGTATTTTGACGAGAACGAGTTACATTAAAATCATAACTAAACAAGATCATTTATTATGTTTTAAAAATTTAGAAAAAAAAATAACACCTTACCCAGCATCATCCCAGAAGATTCCTTGGATTCCCATAGTTACCCAATCATCAACAGTTGTTTGCATTTGTAAAATAGATAAGTTTTTTGTCGTAACTCCAAGGTCAATATAACCAAAAGTTAATTTGCCAATGCTATTTAATGATTGAATAATTGTTTGCGTATTAACATGATCGCCATGAGAACTTTCAGATAATCTATCACCAAAAACAATTAAATCAAATTGACTAAACGTGATAATAGCTGCAGTTAAATTCCCATTAGCACTATCAACTACTGATGGCCATCCATAATAAATACCAAGACGTTTAGGAATATTCACGATTAATGATGTTGAATTACTATTCAGTCCTAAATTCAAAGAAAATAGTAGGCTTTATAAATAGTTAGTTATAAATCATTTATCAGTTATAAAAATTCCTGATAATTTTAATTAATTATTACTCGTATTAAATTTTAGAATAATAATAAGTGGAATGATAATAGCGACAGTTACGAGAAATAGTATACCAATAATTGCTAAAACTAAACCTAATGTAGTGAAACCATTTGTCGATGTACAACAGCATTCAGAAGCACAACAGCATGCTAAAGCATAAAGTCCTCTGCTCCTTCTCCTCCTCCTCCGAGATCGGTTCTTTTCATTGACTGAGTCAAATCGAACGGGTTTTCTCTGGTCATGATTAACGCGAATCGATGATATTGGGATTATACGTGTCTAAAATCAATGTAAAATAAGAAGCTAGTCCTTAACAAGGAAATAAATACCTTCATTATTTCTAGATGAGTGCGCGTTCTAAACTTCAATAAATGTATTCTATGCTTTCGTTTTTTTTGAATAATGGCATTTGTCTGACTTTTGCTTTTTCATTCTTTTACGCAATAAAAACATCTTTCAGTGAAACCATATGAATAGACAAAAAACATCAGTATTCGAAATCTTTGTATCTTAATACGTAAAACGATTTTATTCTTGTTTTAGTTTACTTTTAATTTAGAAGAAATCTTATTTTACTCTTTTAACAAAACATACTTTCTTTTCTTTCATCATCATCAGACNAATATTTCTGTTCTCTTTTTATTGATATATTTTATCATTTTTGATAAACTTTTCTCTATTGATAGAGTAATAATTGTGCATCAATCGTCAGCACAAATTTATGTAGAACAGATCCTAGTGCGTCGTACAAAGTCTGAATGGTAAACAATGAAGATATATAGGCTTAACGAGCTGCCTTTCGAAAGTTCTACAGGGGTGTGGGTGTGGGGTGTGGGTGGGTGGTTGTGGTTGTAAAGACGATAAGATCCACATCCGCATGCACACCCACACCCATATCTCTTCTTGCTACGCATTCTAAACTGTTTGAAAAAGTAATACTGCGAAGGGTAAGTCATTGGGCAGAAAGTAATCAGCTCGTGCCACCAGAACAGTCTGGATTTCGTTCGGGCTGTCTTCTTCTTACCAGAGTACTCTCTATTTATCAGAAAGTGAGCAACAATATGGCAGCAAACATACTAACACTTGCTTTATACGTAGGCTACCAGAAAGTATATGACAAAGTGTGGCACGCAGCATTATTGATTAAACTATATCGTTTAGGTATACAATGTGGTTTGCTTAAACTTTTGGCCTCGTCGCTAGAGAACAGGCGGGCGTACGTACCCACGCAGACAGATAAACGGCAAAAACGCTGTTTTGATGCGTTTAAGGTAAGAATTGAAGAAAACAACACTGTAAAACTCGTTGACTCGGAAAATCTTAGAATTAAGCGCGTGGAACGTTTTCTTTCTTACATTTAATGCGTTAACAGGGATTTAATGAAGATATTAGGTCAGTGAACGCATTTTAACGTATGTATTCTATAAATTAGAGAAAGGAATTCATTTTAACATAAACATGGCATTCGTTTAAATGCATTAAAATAGAAAAAAATGATTTGAAAAATCAGCGAGTATTGAAATAAATTTCTGTCGGAGGAAGTAAAGCAAATGACTCTGAAATTTTCACGGATAAGTGCTCTCAGTCCGATGGAGATACCCCAAAAAAATCAAAGTTACGAAGCGAATGAAATTTAACATAAGTTCTGGTAGAATGGCAAGCATTTTGATCAAAGATTTATAATGAATAAACTCGATTAGTGATCGATGTCAGAGGACATAGACTACAAGTTTACATCGATAAACATGGTCATTTATCAACCAAGTATCTGCTAGGAATGTTGATATCATTGTCAGGTTGCTATTGCGTGATACCTACATCCACAACTAAGTATAGCTGTATGTATTGGAGATCGATATGAATAAGATTAATTATAGAAATTTTATTTTGTGAACAGTTTGTAGCAATGAGCTGATCGAATATCGACATTAGGTTTTTATTTGAACTCGAATTCTGAATTCCTTGATAAAAATTTAGAAAAAACTGATTTTTATTAATTTTTGTGATTAAAAATCGATGAAAGGTACACTATTTCGATCAGATTTCGAATTAAAAAATAACTAAACACGTTATTCTCGAGTTTTAAATTAAAAAATCGACTTTTTCATCGCTTTTCAGCACTTCTCGCTAAACGAGTAGTAAGTATACTGCTTAATCAACCTTCGACAAATATATAATGGTTTAATATTTAATAGCATGTAATATTTATTCATTGACCAAAAGAGAAATAAAAAAAGATGACAATTAATTTTCAAATTTTAATCAATTTCCTGAGATTAAAAATCAAATAATGTGATCAATAATCTCATTAAAATCTCTAAAAAAATCTAGCAAATTAATAAGGATCGATTTTTAGAAATTGATTTAGATTTAAACAATATTCTGATGAAAATTGGATCAATTTAGTACTATTGTAATTGATTTTTAATCATAAAAAAATATTAAAATCCACTATATACCGTTTTTTATTTAAATGTATCAACTTCTACTATAAATAGCTGTGCACGTGTATGCACTGAAGGTTGGTTAATTATAAGTAGAAAATTTAAAACTAGTAGCAATAAGTAAGTTTAGTCTAGTGGTACATCGCCTGCTTCGTAAGTATAAGTCTCTTTCATCGAACCTACATTAAAGCATTAAAAAACTGGTTGGAACTAGGGGTGGCATATTTACTTTTAGTTACTTTTGACGTCCTTTTTGGTGTTCAATGGTTTTCACAATAGTTTAATATATTTGATCAAATATTTTATTTGCTAAGTTGTAGATCTTGACTTCAGCTATAACTTTGCTCCCAACGTCATTTTTTGATATTGTTCATAAACTGAATTATGCACTGTACAAAAAAATTGTTACTTTTAAAAGTAACTACTGAAAAAAAGTAACTACTTTTTACGTCAAAAATTCTTCATCTACGTCTCATAACTCGGTTCATGAACAGTATCGAAAAATGACCTTGAGAGCAAACTTATAGCTGAAGTGAAGCTCTACAACTTAGCAAATAAAATATTTGATTAAATGCGGCAAACTGTTGTACAAACCATTCAATACCAAAAAAGACTTCAAAAGTAACTACTGCCATCCCTAGTTGGAACGCGTCTCTGAAATCTAAGTATACGTTTAAATGACATCGATTCACTAGTGTTGAAATTTTCTCGTAAACGCATTTAAACTTATTAAGTGTCCGTTTTTTGCGTTTTAATGCATTTGCTTCATAAACGCTTTTAAACGCTCGTGTTTCCACTCAGTATAATGAGTTTAAAATCAACATTAATTCAACCGTTAAAACGCGAAAATTCTGACATTTGTTAAAAGTTAAAATGCGTTAAAAGAAAATATTATAACGTTCGTTATAACGCGTTATTTGCTTATTTTTGACTGCTATGGGTAGATTTTGGAGGTACAAGATCAAACATGTTCTATATTTTCTCCGGGCTACCACAAGGGAGTAGCTTAAGCTCATACCTATTATTTTTTTCATGGTGATCTGATTTCATGTTTTGGAGCACACTCTGCTCATGTGTTTGCAGACGACCTATCTTGGGTGTGGGTGTGGGTATGAGTCTTCATGTACCCCATTTCGACATCTACACTCACCCACACCCACACCCCACCCCACCCAGCACCTACATCCATACACCCACATCCACACCCACACACCCACACCCTGCACATGCGCACCTTAACTTAAAGTGGTTATCGAATTTTTTCCTCGAAAGATAAAGCTGAGTTACATCTGTGGTAGAAAATTACAGTCTAAGATAAAAGAGGGAAAATTTATCAATGGTGTATTTAATGCAAAAAAAAACATGAAAAGGACAGAAGTAATAGAACCAATAAAAAAACATGATAAAAGGTCGAAAAGAAAGTCTCGAATATATGTAACAACTATGAAAATAGTCTTCAAATAAGTAATTGAGCATCATCCTTGATACTTGCATCAACGATAACACAAAGTTCATATCTTTTTTACACTTTAGTTAAGCATTTTTCAAGAAACTCGTAATTTTAACTTTTGGTTTTGTTATAAAAGGGTCGTAGAATAAATATCATACGCAGTTATATTTCTATAGAGGACTCCAAATGTAACACAAGGTTCAAAAGTGAATAAAAAATTTTGGTATTGTTTCCACCAAGTAACATCGATCGCATTTGTTAATTCACTTTTTCAAATTTGCTCAGTTTGTTTGAGGTCAAACTGAACATATAGATGGATCATCTGCAGTTTAATAACACCCTTACAATTGATTGGTACGTTTAACACATCGATCAGTGACAGGATGAAAGTAGCGTTAAACCCTAGTTGAACTAGTTTATTAATTAAAACTTCTATCATATTCAGATAGTAACATATATTTAATATATGCAACTAAAATTAGTTAAATAGAATACAAAAAGAGGTACACAGGTATATAAAACTTATCAAATTTATTAAAGATATTCAGTTTTCACGTTGTATTATAGTTCAAGAATGGTTGGTTATGATGCAGGAAACGTAGAACATATCAATGAATTATACATTTGTCGATTATGTACTTAGATTTTTCGAGAACCTTTTCAACTTTTATATGGTCATCGTCAATGTAAAAATTGTATCGAAAATATTCAAGGGTATATGTTAAAAAATAATGAAAATTCATTTAAAAATTGTATTTCTTGCATTAAGCGATATTATCAAATGTGCAGCATGTCATGAAATAACACCAAAAAATGAAGTCAGTTTTTGAAATATATTTCTTTTTAAGAGGCATCATTTCTTCTTCTCAAAAGATAATGTCAGATTGAGGTTTTAGAAATGATATGAACTCTTTACCAATTACATGTTCATTATGTTCATGAAACGATTTGTATAAGGATTATCAGGTACAATAACAATAATTTATGACACTTATTTTCATTATAATGTTAATGCATATTATAAAAGTTGCTTATTTTAGAGAGCGTTCTTTTTTAATTTCGTGTATTTATAAATTATCTTTTGATTTGTTTTTGTCGTACGATGAATGAATATTTCAGAAACATCTTGAAAACATTCATCCAAACCCGGTATGTGAATCTTGTGGAGAAAAGCTTAATTCAACGATTAAACTTGACGAACACAAACAAAAAGAATGTCCCAAAATCACTGTACCTTGTGCACTTAAAGTTTATGGTTGTTTAAATTCAATAAGTTGAAATCTGAAAAACAAAACAACTTCAATATACAGAAAAGCTGTTAGCGCAATCTCTTAGGGAAATAAAAATGTGAAACACGATGGATCTATTGTTACTAGTTAAATGGAAATCGTTTTGTTCCATTTCTTTGCGATACATTTGTAGGTAACCCTTTATCTGATGCTTTAGAACTACAGTTGCTCTGTCACGGCCTGTGATGGGTCCAAAAACCTGTCTGTCACGGTCTGTGGGGGGGGGGGGGGCAAATTTCTACCTCTAAACACTTCAACACTCCTTTCAGATCGTGTTTCACAAAAAGGGAATGTTTACGTATCGATTGAATAATATTCAGATCGAAATCACATGCATTGTTCTGTTGTTATTTAGCAAGACCTACGATAATTATTGATAAATTCTACATTTCATTAAGATAAGATATTAAGGATTAAATTTTCAAAGTCAAATTTATTCCCGTTATTTTTATATGTCAGTTTTTTAAACTCAAAAAATAAATATTACAGTGTGACTTATTTAGATTTGTCGAACTAAATTATGCAAGCATCATTTGAGTGACACTCACCAAAAAATAATAGTGAATTTTATACGTCAGTTAACATCTAGAGGAATAAATAAACAAGAAGAACGAGTAGTAGGAATGGATACTGATATCGAACAAGACACTTCCACTTCAATAACTACTACTACAATTGAAAATATCACAAAACAAATGCGAGAAATATATGAAACAATAAATATTCTTGCAAATGGAATTCAAACGTTAAATGATGATACACAATCTCTTTTTAATGAATCAATTCGATTACAAAGTTCGATTGAGTCTTTAACACAAGATTTTCCATCAATCAAATTGAGTATTCTAAAACAAAGCTCCTTTTTAGATGGTGTTAAACCTAATCAAGAAATTCTTCAGCAGGACGTTGCTTCAGTGAAACAAAAAATTGATGACATACAATACGTCTCTTATGATGGAACATTAACATGGAAAATAACAAACCTTCATGAAAAAATGAGTAAGTTCGGTTTGAAAAAATAACCGTTGTTTTACTCGAATAGACAAATCGGATTTTCATTGATAATAGTTCTATCTTTATCCATAATAAGTAACAGCAATTTTTTATTGTTTCTCAGATTAAATTATTCGCAAGAATATATTTAAACCTTTTTAGTGTCATTGACATAGAGATCATGATCAGGACAAGACTGTCCTGAAGGGTGAAGCTGTTCTCTTTTACCTTGATTTGAAGGTAGAGTAGAGCAAAGTTTTCTGCTCTGATGAAATTGTGTTAAAAACTATGTAGCAAGTTATGATTACTTTAACCGATGTCTAGTGACTTGATTCAATTAGATCCTTGAAAGTATGGGATCGTTGAAAACAAGCACTTGCCTAACTCAGTTCGAAAAACCGTCAGTGCTCTTCGCTCGAATTGACATTGCATCAATGTATTAGACAGTAAACCTATTTCTATTTTGCTGAAAAGTAGCAAGTTTTATAGTTGGTATAGCTGAGAATTGTGACTTAGATCAACATAAGTCGGAAAGGATTAAAAAAAGAGTCAAGAAATATGATAACAATCAATTTAAATGGCACTATTTTCATCTAATGAAACTTCGCTTTTATCTGATTTTCAAATGTTTTCGAAACTAATCGATTGATGAAAATCGATTACAAAATTTCAATTAGTTAGAGTTGACAAGCTTGTTTTTATCTGATTATTAGATAGGATTCTAAAAACATTGGAACTCGGGTTTTAATCGCATGAAGATTATGCCATTGAAACCAATTTCTAATAAATAAAAAATTATTGGTATTCATGGTGTTTCTCAAGGTTTTGTATATGATAAATGAATTTAACTTGGCTTGTCAAACATGCACTTATCATTACTAGAGAACCTAATAATGACAAAACTCTATCAGATATCTCACAAACAGCAAAGCTTTCAGACAGAGCTGAAGAAAATTTCCTATTGCAACAAGATATGGTAAGAGAAGGTGTGGCAAAAAAGTAAAACAGGACAAAAAAATCTGCTGTGTGACAGTCTCTAGATTGGCAGAAACAGATAAAATTTAAAAACATGTTTTCATCGATTTATTCATGTTTCTAGTGGACGCTCAATCAGAACGACAAACATCAATATATTCACCTTCATTTTATTCGTCACCAACTGGTTATAAAAGGGGAGCTCGATTTTATCTAAACGGTGATGGTAATGCTCGACGTACACACATGTCATTATTGTTTTGGTCTAATGCGTGGTTCAAATGATGTAATGTGTAAATTCCCATTCAATCATAAAGTAACATTTTGTTTGTATTATCAAACTCCTGCACTACGACATATTATCGACTTCTTTCGACCTGATATTAAACCAAATAGTTTTCAGAGATCACAATCTGAAATGAATATTGCTAGTGGTATACCGAAATTCTTTCCATTAGCAATGATTCAAGAAGAAAATAATTCATTTGTACGAGATGATACAATGTTTATAAAAATCATGGTTGATTTTGGTGACATACCGAAAATATTATTATCATATATATTGAGTTTGAATCCTGGGTTACCCATGCATATTCAACAATTAATGATTAAACAAGAAACAGAACGACGAGCACAACAACAATCTCAACAAGCACCTATATAACCTGCAAATTGCTCTATTACATCGAAAATATCACCGACAAATGAATCACAATTGACTCAGAGATTATTTAATATACTACCATCACCAAATATGATAATGACTAATGATACATCGCAAGATTCAAATAATAATTAGAATAATCATGAATGAAAATAACATTGAATCAGATAAAAAGAATATTTTCTTTGGTTTTTTTTAATCTTTTTTTCGCTATGAGTTGCAATTCACAGGTTGAATAATGTTATCATATGCGTGCAGGTAAGTTGGGAACCATCTGACACACCCACAGCCTATTTATTAAAGTTTGAGCAAAACTAAAGTCTGCAAAATGTTGCTTTTTTCAGATGGATTTTTGTAAGAAAATACAATATCATATCGAATAAATTAGAAAGCAGATGTTTTGAAGAAATATATTCCTATTTTTTTTCTTTTCGAAACCAGTATGATACAAAATGATTACTTTTGATATCGATATCAAGAAAGAAGTATAGGAAATAGATGTATTCCTTAATAGAACAAAAACCAGTGCTTCCTACAGTTATGTTTTACTAGAAATCTTTTTAGTTAAACAACTTTAGTCATGTGTCATTGTTGTTTATTCGATTCGAAAACAAATAATTGACACAAAATGTATGATCAAAAGCTTTGTCAATATTCATTGATTAGTGGGAAAAAGCCATTTACTGATACATAAACAGAAAGAAATAATTACTTTTTTTTTCGTAATAATGACGTATTATTATTATGTCTTACGATTGTTTCTATGATAATCAAATGTATGCTACTCAAGAAAATAAAGTTATCATCGCAATGATTACTTTTTTTTTGTTCAAGTAAACGAAAGAATGCAATTTTGCATATTGAACTTTACTGTAAAATGAAAAAAATAAGAGCAATCAATGACTTAATAATATCGAATTAATATCGAAAAAGGAAACCATATCTTGAACTGATATTCTAAGTTCTTGAAAACAATGATAGAAGTGATGAATGCCTTTGTTGATGACAGTAATGGAAACTGTTTCAAATATCAATTTATAGAGTAATTGAATCTGCAAGATTTCTTAATGAAATTCGATAAAATTAATGTAAAAAAATTCACATAAACTTTATATTGCTTTTATTTCTTTCGAAAACTGAAAAAAGAATAGTTTACAAATGTGCACATAGTTTAGAATCAATATATTGATTATGCATTATACAACAGTTCAAAATACAAGAAGATATTTCTTCTTGAAAAATTTAAAAAATACGGATCCGTAATAGTCATTATATTAAATAAATGAGTTCATGAATAATAAATACGATAATATAAAAAATAAATTGAAAAAATAATTGATAGTATAATTGTTCATCTTGATTAAATAAATATGACACACTGAGATCGCCATTGATTGATGTAGACCAGTGTGCTGTTGAACTGCGAGTTCAGTACACTAAAAAATGGACCAATACATCGTTGGCCACATGGCCACATATGGTGTTACCATTGGATAAGCATAATAGCCGTACGGATAGTAAAAAAACATTTTAATCCGATAAGAGACTATAATAAGAATAATAAAGACAATCTTACTTTATTCGAATGCATATGCTTGTATGAGTATTTATATATTCATCGATGTCGATTTTTACGACTGATTAAAATCTTTTCTTTCCAACATGATTGATCAAAACTATTAATCGTATGATTTAAACAGACGAAATTTCATAATTTGATGTGATCATTTTTGTACATGAAAATTAGTAATGATTGGTATTTTTACCAACTATATGTCTGATGTTTGACAGATGTTTGCGTCAGTTGATCATGACCGAAAATACCAAACATTCTTCCAATCTGAGTAAAATGGAAAGAGATAGCTGTATTAGTCACAAGATGGTTTGTTTTTTATGGATACAGTTTATTGAGTATTGAAGTCACATGAATAACGAGAAGGAAAAAACCTACATGTGCATAGCTAAGCAGTCTTACCTATCATATGTTTTTATTTTTGTTATTTCTTTCTTCACAATGAGACCCCATATTGAAACATCATAGTAGCAAAATCTTAAAAGATTTTAGGATCAATAAAAAACAAGGATCTTGTCAAGAGTTTTAAACGAGCATTTGTTTTTATATTTCTTGATTATGTCAGACTTGTATGTGTCGAAGATCTGTTGCAAAAATTGTATAATGTCAAGATTAGAAAAAAGAAATAATTCTAAATGTCTTTTCTCAAGATCTTGACTAAAATAATAGTAATATCGTTGATTTATTTACATAATCGAAAATTCTTGAATTGTCTGTAATTTATCTGTAAAAAGAAAGTTCTCCATTGGTTTTTCAATGTACACGGTTGGAAATAATATTATTTCAGGAGGATACTGCTATAATTTCAAATAGAGTAATTAATGACTTTTATACCAAACGAAAGCGCATCAAAAATGGGGTTTAGTGGTACTAAAACGTAAGAGTCATCAAAACTTCATTAATTTTATACTTTTTTGGCATAGAAAATTAAGATGCCAGTTATTCAAAAATATAATCAAACTTTTTTCTTGAATATTTTTTACATGATTCGATAGAGCTCGTCGAGCTCTACAGATCGGTATAGATTTTTAAAAAAATGAAGCCATTTTTCTGAAATAATAAACCCAAAAAACTTTTGAGGAAATCTTAAAAAATGTTAAAAACTAATTTTTTTGTATATCGAAGAAAAATATTTGACCTTTATATCAAGCATGGTTTTTTTCATCACATTTATAACCATAGACCCTTCTGAATATACTTAGGGCATACCAAAAGTACGGACAGTGACACTTTAATACTGTATATTAAGCTTCAAGAAATTTTCTTTCTATGTAGTCTGATAGAGAAAGAAAGCTCTATTTTTCTATGCTATTTGATCATACTTTAATTAATATCAGAATAATAAAATTTTGATAAAATCTGTTTTGTTCACATGTGTCACGGTTTCATGAATGCTAGTAAGTATTTTTTGAATAACTTTTGATACAAACAAGATAGAGAACTACGGTTCTCATCGTTGGAAAGAGAAAATGAAGATGCAACGAATCATATATTATAGGCTTTTCTAGTACTCATTTCTGAAGTATTTTTGTTCAATTTTCTAAGTATCGGGAAAATGTTTTATTCATGAAAACAGGGAAAACCCCAAGAGTGAGCTTTTTCACGAATTTTGCTAGAAAATCGTATTAGAAGCCCGACTAAAATGCATATTATTCATCTCAGCCTTCCGCACTTTGTAGATCTTCGATCAGTGGGTTGCATTTACACTTGGCAATTGAAAATTCACTGTAAAGAACTTGCCAGATATATTTGTTCTTAAAAAGGTCAATTGAAAACCTTACAAGAAACAGATCAGGAAAACCTATAATGTGTGATTCGATGCGTCTTCATCTCCTCTTCCTAACGGTGAAAACCGCAGTTCTCTATCTTGTTTCTATGAAAAGTTATTCAAAAAATACTCACTCGTCTTTTTTAAAAATGAGTATTAATAGAAGCAGCACATATCGTAACGAAACAGATCTTATCGAAATTTTATTATTCTGATATTAATTAAAGTATGATCAAATAACATAGAAAAATAGAGCATTCTTTTCTCTATCAGACTACATAGAAAGAAAATTTCTTGAAGCTTAATATACAGTATTAAAGTGTCACTGCCCGTACTTTTGGTATGCCCTAAGTACTCATCAGATATACCGTGAAAAATTGCGTGTAATCAATATATTCTGAAGTGTCTGTGGTTATAAATGTGATGAAAAAAACTATGTTTGATATAAAAGTCGAATATTTTTCTTCGATATAAAAAAGTAAGTTTTTAACATTTTTTTAAGATTTCCTCAAAAGATTTTTGAGTTATTTATTTCAGAAAAATGGCTTCATTTTTTAAACATATACAGTTCTGTAGAGCTCGACAAGCTCTATCAAATAATATAAAAATATTCAAGAAAAAAGTTTTATTTCATTTTTCAATAACTGGCACCTTAATTTTCTATGCCAAAAAAGTATAAAATTAATGAAGTTTTGATGACTCTTACTTTTTAGTATCAGTAAACCCCATTTTTGATGCGCTTTCGTTTGGTATAAAATTCATTAATTACTGTATTTGAACTTATGGCAGTATCCCCCTGAAATAATATTATTTTCAATCCTGTATAATATTTAAGCAAAACTATGTAAACTATGATTAATTTGCTTTTGCCAGCTTAAGTGTTGATTTATAGAAGAAATAATTCGGCAAAAATTAATACATAATAATAAAGTAACAATGGTGTAAAATGAAATGTTGTATTAGACTTTTCGACTTTCTATAAAGCCATCATTAATAAAATGAAGAAAGACGAATAAAACAACGAATTGCATAAAAAAATATATTCAATTTTTAATCATTTGAATGCCTATGAGGCATTGCACGTAAGCCACGCCTACACTGAAAAAATAAAGGTACCATACGAAACCTTTATGGTTCGGTGGTACTTTACTGTATCTCTAAAGGTACGATATGGACCCACGAAACCTTTTGTAGGTTTAGCACTGGAAAAAGTTCGGTGTGATCCTTTTATGAGGTTTTGAAAAAGAAGAGGTTTCGTGCCATACTTTTTGTGGAAGTTGAAATTGAACAAAGTTTCGTANNNNGCGAGAGTTTAGTTGGAGCACAGTGGAGTAAAACTTAAGTACAACTGGAGTATAGTGGATTAGAGGTGGAGTATAGTGAGTACGTACTCCGCGTACTCCAGCTGTACTCAAGCTTCACTCCACTGTACTCCACCTGTACTCCGATGTACGGAGTCTCGCTTTTTTCTCCTTGATTTTCTCTCTGTTCCAAGCACAGTCGCACTCTACAGAGTGTTAAAAAACAATTACGTCCCCCTCTACAACTTAAAGTATCAATGATATCACAAATGTATTTTATACCGAATTAAAGCGCGTCAAAAACTGGATTTATTGGCATTAAATAGTAAAAGTTATGAAGACCTTTTGATGTCGAACTTAAAAAATTTTCAGAAATTTGATACTTTTTTGGTGTAGAAAAGTAATGTACCAGTAATTCAAAAATGGAGTAAAACATTTTTCTTCGATATTTTTACATGGTTCAATAGAGCTTGTCGAGCTGTACAAAACTATATGTTTCAAAAATATTTTAAGTCATCTTTTTGAGATTAATAATTCAAAAAACTACTTGGAAAATCTCAAAAAATGTTCAAAAACTTCATTTTTTCCATGCGGAAGAAAAACACTCGATTTTTCAATAAAATTTACTTTGTTCATTATTTTTGCTGTCGCAGACGTTTTGAAATGTGTTCGTTGGATGCAGTTTTTCATGCGGCACCGAATTAACACATTTCAAAACGTCTGCGACAGCAAAAATAATGAACAAAGTAAATTTTATTGAAAAATCGAGTGTTTTTCTTCCGTATGGAAAAAATGAAGTTTTTGAACATTTTTTGAGATTTTCCAAGTAGTTTTTTGAATTATTAATCTCAAAAAGATGACTCAAAATATTTTTGAAACATATAGTTTTGTACAGCTCGACAAGCTCTATTGAACCATGTAAAAATATCGAAGAAAAATGTTTTACTCCATTTTTGAATTACTGGTACATTATTTTTCTACACCAAAAAAGTATCAAATTTCTGAAAATTTTTTAAGTTCGACGTCAAAAGGTCTTCATAACTTTTACTATTTAATACCAATAAATCCAGTTTTTGACGCGCTTTAATTCGGTATAAAATACATTTGTGATATCATTGATACTTTAAGTTGTAGAGGGGTGCGTAATTGTTTTTTAACACGCTGTAGACTATAACTCAAGGGGGAAACAGCTGACTTCAAGACTTCAAGACTTCAGAAGACTTCATGAGACTTCATGAGACTTCAAGAGACTTCATGAGACTTCAAGAGACTTCATGAGACCTCAGAAGACTTTAAAAGACTTTCAAAACTTCATGGGACTTCACGACCGAAGTCTGTGCTGTTTCTCCCTTGGATTCAACACAGATTTATATGCAACTGGATTGTAGAATATACTTACAACTTTTCTCTTTTGATATTTACTTGTTATACAGAAATTCTTCGCTAAAAGTATACTCAAAAGTATTCTCAATATTGAATGAAATAGTATTTGAGAAATGAATACGAATAAATCTAAAAAATAATCTATTAATTATTTTAAGTCACCATAGCAAATCCAACATCAGCACGTTTTAATGCTGGTCCATCATTTGTTCCATCCCCAGTGACAGCAACCACTTCTCGATGTTGTGTTGCTCGACTTTCTACAATACCATTAACTAAATTATATTTATCTTGTGGTGATGAACGTGCTAAAACACGTAATTTTGGCCATATCTCATCTAGTTTCTCTTGTGAAACCTAAACAAAATATAAATTTAAAAATAAATATTTAAAAACAAAAAAGACTTCGAAATTTTCATTTATTCTAACCTTTCCTGATGAATCACGAATACGTTTATTAAAGTCTTTTCCTTCAAGTACAAGAAAATCATCATTTGGCTTGATTATACCGCATTTTGTTGCAATTGAACGAGCTGTTATTAGATTATCACCTGTTACCATACGAACAACAACACCAGCTTTTTGACATTTTTCAATAGCTTCTGGTACCTAATAACAATATGTATAATTCGATTGAAAAAAAGTTTATTCAAATAAACTTACTTCTTTACGAACAGGATCTTCAATTCCAACAATAGCAATGCATGCTAAATCATTAACAAATTTATCTTCATCATCCCAATTTTGTGTTTCTTTGCCAAGATCTTTATATGCAATACAAATTGTTCTTAAACCCTCATTAGCCATTTTTTCAATAATATCATGTGTTATTTTATTTTTTTCATCATCATTTACATCTTTTGATTTATTATCTTCACCAATAATTGATTTACATCTTTAATCAAAAAAATAAAATAAAATAAAATAATTTATTCATTAATTCGTACTTAGCTAAAACCATTTCTGATGCACCTTTTGTATATAATCGATAGCCATCATCACGCTTAATTATTGTACTCATCATTTTTCGTGCAGAATTAAATGTGTATACTTTAACTAAATCATCTTGAGGAATTTTTTCACGAATTTCATCATAGGATCCACCCCATTGTCGTACTAAATCAAGTAAAGCACATTCAGTTTTATTACCAATTTGTTTTGGTAAACCACCACCATCTTCTTTTGGTTCCTAAAAATAAACTTTAATAAATAATTTTGAAATAATTATTCTTACCTCTATTTTTGATGTATAATTTGTATTAACAGTTATAGATTCGAAAAGGAGTCCTAATAAATCTTGATTCATTTCTTCATGTTTTGGTATTTGTTCATAGTGTTTTCCTTAGAAATACAAAATATATATGAATGACTAATAATCAATAAAAAATATAATCTGGGAAAACGCAGTCAACGACTGCGAAATAGACCAAGATCATAATATTGACATACCACTAGTATAACATTGTACAACTGTCATTCGATTAGTTGTTAATGTTCCCGTTTTATCTGAACATATTGTTGATGCATTGCCCATTGTTTCACAAGCATCTAAATGTCGGACAAGATTGTTATCTGTCATCATTTTCTATTTAAATAAAATGGAATAAGAATCAAATTTAATAATTATGTTTGTTCGACTAACTCGAACAGCATAGGCAAGAGCGAGTGTAACAGCTAATGGTAGACCTATGTATACAAAAAAAATATTATTATATCAAAAGTTGTTGAATAAATGAAGTAAACCTTCTGGTACTGCAACAACAACGACGGTAATAGCTTGAATCAGAAATGAAATAAAATAACTAACATCACTTGCTTTAGCTTTTTTTTTTTTAACAACATAATTTGTTATACAGAAACGAATAATTAAACAAACTAATGTTAAAAAAGCAGCAGCCATACCAATATAACCAATATAAAGAGCTAATTTTGTTAATTTTGTTTGAAGAACAGCTGAAATAATTTTTTTAAATTCAAATTATTTATTTTTTGTGTGTGTTTTACTTACATTTATGTTTAGTAGCCTTTGATTCACCTTTTTCATTATCATCATTTTTGGCAGCTTCAGCTAATTCAGTCGGTTTCTTTTCAGTATCTTCTTTAGCATTTTGAATATTTTCTTGTTTCTCTTCGGATTTATTTTTATTGTCATTCGAAGTATTTTGTTCCATAGGCGATGCTGTTGTTAGTTGATTATTAACTTGTTTTTGTTTATTTGCTTCCGATTGTTTCTTTTGTTCTTCATCATCACTATCAATAGATTTTTCCTTTTGGTTATCATCATTATTTGATTTCTTTTCTTGTTCATTATTATTATTATTATTTTCTTTTTTCGTTGGTTTCATTTCTTGTTCATTATCCTTTTTTTGTTTTAATGGTGATAATTTATGAATACGTGGATGTTTTTTTGTTGATTGATTTTTCTCCTTTTCTATGTGTACAGTGTCAGTATTATGTTCATTTTCATTTTGTTCCGATTTATCAGGATATACTTTTGATGATGATAATGATTTAGATTTTGGAGATTTTTTCGTTTTCCTTTTATCTTTTTTTTTCTTTTTAGAATCGTCTCCTGTTGCACCAAGTAAACTCATAATTTTACCGACTTGTGAATTAAGACCAACACCAACAACAATCATTCGACCACTACCTTCCATAACATGTGTGCCTGATAATAATCCAACTTCTTCTGTCTCATTTTTTTTCACTAAATCCGTTTCTCCTATAATGAATATTTTAATTTTTAAATAAAATGTTGTTAGCGCAATCTCTGTGAGATTAAAATGTGAAACACGATGTAGTTGCTGTTGCTAATCACATGTAGATTGTTTTATTCTATCTATTTTTGCACATATCTCTTCATCATCCTTTTAATTAATTCTCCAGAAATTCAATAAGGAAGTAAAGCCTTTGACGCATTAGAAGAGTCTTCCTCCTCCTCTAACCGTTGATTTTTTTGTTTTTCTATCATGCTTATACTTTTTGTTTCTATATATGAGTGATTTACAACTTTTTGGTACGATTTGTGAGAAAAACTGAAAATAGACCTAAATAATTTCTGAGCAGTGCATTTTATTACACTCTGTGCCTATGCTACACAGCAAAAGTTTCCCAACACTTTACTACATATTAACTGAGATACGACTTACTTCAATGTAATTGTACCATAAAAAACGTTAATTTAATGAAAAATGCCCTTTAAATTGCATCATATTTTGTAAAATTCTCCATTAGAGAAAAAGATACAAAGCTGAACTTTTAACTGGTCATACAACTGTAAGATATGAAATTTCAGTACAAATTTAAACGAAAGAAGATGAGCCTTTCACGAGTTATTCACAAAGTAATTTTTAAAAAGTCGTTCTACATATTTCTAAAAGAAAAAGTCAGTCTATATTTGATCATATAACCCGAATTTCTCGAGAACCATAAGAGATAGACAGCTAAGTTTTTGGCTGGTTATACAACTCTAAAAAGTATATCTGCGGTAAAAAATTGACCGAAAAAAACGAGTCGTTCACGAGTTATTTTACACTATAATTTTCAAAATGTTCTTCTACAAAATGAATGAATATCTATGTTATAGAAAAAGGTCGTTTTTTTCTCAGAGAAAAAATCATTAAGACGAAATGATTTTTTTGTCAGATGTGTGATAATCAAGTTCTTCACTTTTTGGATCCCCTCGTTTTCCTTCAACTTGTGTGCCTTAGAGGAAAATTGAAGTAAAGTGTCCTTCTACACAAAAATGACAAAATGTTTGCCATAGAGTGTCGCAGACGAAAGACTAGAAAGAAAAGGATACAAGCGAAGAAGATATATATTTCGACAGAACATTTCATGCTCTGCAAAATTAACTATTCATTATCTTTTTTTTCTTTTCCTTCGATGTTTCAAAAATTTCGTTTTTTTTAGTACATCTCATTATAAAATACGATTTTTTCACAGTATACGGCTCATAACTCAGCGACACTATGAGCTAAAGAGCTGAAATTAGGTATGGCAATGGGACACTCAGAGGCTGTAGTAACATACAAAAAATTGTCAAAATCGATTAACGGAAACAAAAGTTATTAGCCAAATACGAGGGCCGTTCAAAAAGTATCCGGACTGATTTTATTTGAAAACAAGAAGAAAAGCTGCTGTGTTTGTATTATTGTCTTATGCAGTTCATAGAGTCCTCTATCCATGGACATGATAAGTTCTGTTGAATTAAACGTATATATGAAAATATAGAAATATATTTGAGATCACTGTTTATACACTGACCAAAAACTAAAAACTTAAGCAAAGTTTTATGTTTTGCAAGGCTAGTTTCCATTCCATATTTATGAATACATGGTGACAGTTTACAGTAGTAATGCTGTATTAGATACTACGATATTTGAATGAACTCGTCGGTGTAAAGGCGAATAACTAACTATCAATAGTAGTTTTAGATATAGTCGATACATCGTTAACATTATGTCTGAGAATGTGCTATTTTCTTCAAGTGACTTTAGTCATTTATATAATTGATCAGTAAAATGTTGTATACCGTACATTTGAAATGTGAACAGTGTTCGCTATTTACTCAGGTACGATTTGACTATATTCGATCATCAGAACTTTACAAGTTTTAATAGTTATGTTATTCACATGTAGATTATTATCAATGAATAGTAATCCATCTTTGAAATAACGATCCTATTCAGAAGCTGCAGTAAAAAGCAGAGAATCCATCGATATAAATCATCACTATATCTTCATAAATATTAAATAAATCATGGGCTGACAAAACAAGAGATTTAATCACTGAGCGATGCTCAAAATTTTGATTTTTCTGTCAGTGTATAAACAGTGATCTCAAATGTATTTCTATATTTTCATATATACGTTTAATTCAACAGAGGTTATTATGTCTATGGATAGAGGACTATGAACTACACACAGGTAACAAAACAAATACAGCAGCGCTTCTTATTGTTTTTAAATAAAACCAGTCCGGATACTTTTTGAACGCCCTACGTACATCTAAAATCTCAATGGCACCAAAAAGTTGCAATTCACTCATATGTATTGCTAAGCTTTGCTTCAAAAATATTTTTCTACTCTTTCTGACGTTCGAGGTGGCCTGTACTTGAATAATATAAAATGTAATTAAAAGATATAAGTATACGGCATGCGAAAAACAATGTCTGTTATGACCTAGTTCAGTTATTTTTCATTTATATTTTTATCTTTTCACGAACAGCCAACTATATCATTGTTTTCATAACTGAATAAGCATAAAAAATCTCTTATGGATTATGATCTAGTCACAAATTCTTAATCTACTGCCGTTAAATATCGATCCTGATCACATTGATCAAGAATCTGATTCAGAAAGAGATGAACAAATGACAAGTTCAACCATGAAAACTCAATACAAAAAGCTGATCTTGAAGGACATTCCGAAAAATCGAAAGCTCAATTGCTTTTTCTATTTGATCGCATGAAATAATAGCATTTTATGAGTGAGTTCTTTTATTCTGTGAAAAATGTGCCTATCATGAAGTATCATTAATCGTATTTTGTCTAATTTAGCACATTTTATAATAGCGATCCCCATTTTGTGAAATGTTATTTATAATAGAATATAAACTGTTTTTGTTAGCTGTACTAGCGTAGAAAAATGAAATAAACGTTTGGTAGCAACATAATCAGCATAAAAAGACTTTTTCAAAAATTATAGCGTTGAGGGTAGCAAAAATATGACTTTTTTAAAGGACATAAGAGAAGACCCCCTTTGTAACTTGTGAACGATAAGACAGAATAGAAGACCCGAGGTCTTCTAATGTGTCGATGGCTTTAGTTATTATATTATAACGAGACGTTATTCATATACGGTCTATCATCGTATATCAATGTTTGTCACGATCAGTGATGGTCTCTGGGCATTTTTTCATAGACCAGGCGGACATGTGTTTTCTGGGCTTAGAAAGACTTTATTTTGTGCTCAATATTGCTTTATCACTTCTCAAATGTCAAGATAATCTGAAAAAGTCAAATCCGATAAGAAGAACGTTTTTTTATTGAAAAATCACTGTGAAAGACTCTTACCCTTTATATACGTGAAAAAATTCTTTTTACAAGAAGACTAATAAATTATACATCGTTCGATGCTGATTCTAAATATGTAGTCTTCAATGAAAGTGTTTCTATGTCGAGAAAAATGAGTTTTATCTTAAAAACCTATAGCTCAGCTGTAGAACGCTCACGTTGATTCGCGCTAACGTTATATTGGTGTTATGGGTTCAGAGATATTCTATGGAAGTTTAGTCCAATTTCGAGTGGTGGAAAATTGTGCGAGGTCATTATACAGAACACATGTTTCCGTAAAAGCATTCAATACAAAAGAAGAATGATTTTTCTCGAGTTCCAAATAGATTAAAACGAAGGTTTTCTTTACAAATCGATAGAATGAAAAACACAGTCATAGATTATATATAATTTCCTCGAGGATGTTTTCTCCATATGTTTTTATTTTACAGAAAAAAACAGTTCCTAATGCTTACTGGCGGTGCTTTTCAACGAAGTTTTCGGACTAATGCTAACAAAAGGAACAAAGACTTTTATGTCATTAAATAATTAATTCATAGGTCAGAAAATATGTAGCCCTATTTAAATCATCAGAAAGTACACTTTCAAGTTTTCATCTAATATTCGCCTAAATACCTGCGGTGGAGGGATGGTCCAAATTTTTATCTCTATATTTCAACATTCCTTTTAGATCGTGTTTCACAAAATTTAAATAAGTCTATGAACCTGTTATAGATGATTCATCAATTTTAAGATCACTTGATTGAACAACCAAACCATCAGCTTGTACGAGATCACCTAAAAAAGAAGATATTTATTAAAAACAAAAACTAAGAAATGAATTGTTAATATATCATTTTTACCATATTTTATAAAACAAAGATCACCAACAACAAGTTCTGCAATAGGAATTTGTTTTATAAGATTATCTCGTATAACAGATGCTTGTTGATCTTTTTCAATTTCATTTTGTAATCCACGAAATTGACGTTCTTTTCGCCAATCATTGAATGCAGTTACAAATACAACGACAAGAACAGCAGCAAGAATGGCTACACCTTCAATCCATTCAATATTTGCTAAAATAAAATTTATTTATTTAGATTTAATAAAAAGGTTTTTGAGGTTATTTGTTATATCATTCATAGATAAAATAAAATCAATTAGGTCATAATGTTCTTTTAGTTTTAATCTTAAAATAATAATTTAATTCATTTTTATATGATAAATGAATATATTCTCAGTCAAATAAACATCTGTTGTATCTTTATTGTATTATTTTCTTTACCAAAAGTAGACAGAGAGACAAAAACAAAATTATGTTTCCATTATCCAGTTTAAATTCTGTAATAGATCTTTTTATCAATGTATGCAAATATATAACCCTAATCGAATATAGCTTTTTTTATCTTTATGTAACGCTTAGCCAATATAAAAACATGACTTCACTACAATCCTTGATGTAAATACTATATTTTCTTTATTCTTTCGTATTCAATGACGTCTGTTTTATTATTATAATTAGTTTGATTTTGCGTTTCTGTCCAAACATTAGTTTGCATTAGTAATATAATATGACGTTTGTACATAATTTGTTCTTTTAGTGTACTGTAAGAACGCGAACTATGAAACTCGTCAACGTGTTTTGATGTAAACCTTTTAAGAAAATTTTCAAGGATAAAAAGGTTTTATGCACAGAGGTTATTGCATACATAATGATGAAATTAAAATAAAAGAAGCGAAGTAAAAAAGTGTGCTAACAAATGAATCATTAATAACGACATTTGTTATGATTAATACAAATCTATTTTGATAATCAAAAAGATCAGTCGGCATTCTCTTCTTTTATTCATCTATTTAGATAAAGTTCAAAAGATGTTATGTTGTGTTATGTTATGCTCACGTTCATCTTCTTTTCCGTCGTCTCCTTCTTTAGGTGGTTTATAAAATGATAGACCAATTGAAACAACAGCACATATTAATAATATAACTAATAACATATCATGAAGTGCATCCCAGCATAATCGGAAAAATGTTTTCGTTGGTTTAGGTGGTATTTCATTTTTTCCAAAAGCTGTACGACGTTGTTCAAAATCTTGCTGATTATTTGAATCAAGACCTTTATTACCATCAACTTTTAACTTTTCTAATATTCCTTTAACACCATTATATTCAGATGAATTAAGTTTTTCCATTAAATCTTTTCCTCGTAATTCCATAAGTTCTTTAAGTTGATCAAGTGTTATATCAAACATAGACGAATCACCACCACTTACAACAGCTGTATCAGCTGTTGGTTTCTTTTTAAACGGGGACATCTAAATAATGAATAATTAGTTTATATTTGTTAGACAACAAGAATAATTAAATGAAACGAAAAAAAAAGAAAATGAATGATGAATCAAATTCGTTTTCTATCATCGATTTTGGACTGAATGTTTTTTCTTTGGATTTTGTTACTTTTATTCATAAAAGAAAAGAAAAACCTTTGAAAGAAAGAAACATATTACGTTTATTATTCACCTATATTACGACTTCGTTGTCCTGTTTGCTCTTTTATTATGAACGCACTTAAGGTGTCACGTGTCCACATTGTCATAGGTCAACATCTTAAACTTTCTTTGTTGCTTTTTTTTTCAAGAATAAACCTACTGTACTGATTGGTTTATAAATAGGCAACGCAACAAAAAAATTCATATCACACATGAAAATATAAACGTCGCCATATCTATATTCTACTAACTATGTTTACTAATGATGCATATTGTAACAATTCTTGAATTTATTATCCAAAAGAATGCCTCTCTTCCTTCTCGTTCACTCCTTATATAGCGAGAGTCAAACGAGAGAGGGAGATGAAGTATATTATAGAGAGAAAGAAAAAAGAACAATCATTGAATATCAACAAGAACAGTAAAAGCATAAGATAAAATCATTAGTGATACATCCTTATACAGCGCATAAGGTTATGTTGAACATGATGAGTGATAGACAAACGATATGGTAGTTAGCAATAGATGAAAATGTAAGAAGAAAGGGTAACATATGAGGTAACAATGAATGATATAATTGTAACGAAAAATTGTAAGAGATTGTTTGTTTCGTTACTGCTACAGCATTTATTTTATTGTGATCACAATGACAAACTGGAAGAGTAGCGTTACCGCTATTCTCGGTGTACAATGTTAACTCCACTACTACATTATCATGTTGTGTTGTTCTTTTCTTTTACACGTTCCTATATAGTAGATACACTAGATTACTCGGTTACACAAGAGAAGAGAAGATAGAAATATACGTATAGCACGTTCGAAGTTACGCAAGAGAAGACAGGACATAAATATTCGCATAGAACGCGCAAGGTTACGAAAGAGAAAGCGAGAAAGATATTACAACACCAAACAAAAACGAGAGTTCATCAGTTACGAAGGTTATATCGTACAAGGGCGATATCATGCAAGGATGACATATAGCATTGATGACTTCGTACAAGGATGATATGTTGTAAACGCATTGTGCCTATCGACACATCATCCCCCTCAATTGAGACGCGCTCCTGAGCGTCTATATGATCGAAGATGGTAATAGAGAATACGACAGGTGAAAAAATTGGGATACACTGAACGCATTGTAACACGACTGTGTACAAAAAATTGAAATTATTGCACTCACCCGTAATAGAATTGAGTTCACGACAACATAGATTTAAAAAAACGACTTATTTTAAGCCCCACACAGGCACTTCGTAAACCACAAAAGGAAAAAAATCCAGCACCAATAGTACTGATTCAGGATATTCATGAATACATCCATTCATGCGATATTCTATCTTTATACACCATTATTTCGTCACAAAAAAAAACAACACAAATACATGTTAGTCTATCTTGTATATGACACAAAGAAAAAAATTCACTTTTCTCTATTTCTCCCTTACTGTTCAGGTCTGCTTCTCTTTGTTTCAATGCCATTCTTGTTCTCGATTTGTTCTCTCTTCAGCCATGTTCTTCTTTTCTCTGGATAGAGCATTGTCGTACCATTGGCATCGATTTTGTCTTAATAAATGCAGCAAAGAATTTGGTTTAAATGAGAAAAGTTGGAGAGAGTTGAGATAAACAGACATGAAACGTATAGATGTTAAATAGGAAAAGTGCACACGACTTTTGCACTATCGGCCCACGACTAGCCGTCCTTAAGTACGTCCACTGATGTTCTGTGACACTGTCGTTACCGCAATCCGACAATGCCATGTCTTTCAACTCGTAGCCTCTCCATCAGTCTCATTATTGAATCATACATCAACATCATAAAATGGCTGTTATTTTTCATTTTGATGGTTTCAACAACAAGTGAGAGACGAGATGGTAATGGGATTGAGGACAGTACAGCGATTGATGTTCAGATATTACAAGGAAAATGCATTGGGACTATGCATTACGGCGTGGGCATCGCCGTCCTTAGAACATTCGCTGTATTTCGATAATATAACTGTCCCTCTCAGCAGTGTCACCGCTCCTGCATCCTCTTCACCGTTTCGCATCTTCACTATAATCGTTGATGTCACGTACAGATAATATAATTCGTTTAAATTTGTTGATGTTAATGCGATGTTGAATCAAGATTATTATTGCAATGATATAAATTACTTCGATTAGAAGATATTGATGTTACATTTGCCACGATTCGCCAGTTTGAATCGCGAGTAGTAACGAATTATCAAGAGGTTGGTACATTAACACTCTAGGTTCTCGTGCCAGGGTTTAGGCTTCGAACTTGCATAAGACTTCTAGATGTTCAATCAGAAAATTGCGAGGATATCGTTTCGTTCAGGGTCGCCAGTTGTAACGAATTTAGTACCGATATATATATTTATAGGTATGTAAGTATAAATTACGTAAATGTAATATAATTTATTTTAATAAGAGGTATGGGTCAATAAAGCATAAGAGGTATATATATCTTCGATTCGTGGTACGGCAATGGATTACGTCTCGTAACAGAGTATTGGTGTATCCAAGACTGTTGAGATAACACTCTATTCAAACACACTCAACTACAACTATGAATATCTCTAAGTGTTATGTCTAACCCTTCCCGTATCTCACATACAACACGGGCTTATATACTAGAGAGAGAATAGGGAGGAGAGAAAAAGTGGACCAGATAAGTAGAGAAAAAGAAGGGAGAGAGAAAAGATACAGAAAAAGATTATGTATTGATCAAGCGAGAACAAGGGGTGTCATTTGTAAGGACATCCATCACTTAATGTAATCTCAATTAACCTTATTACGTCAGGATAATATGCTCCTTGGTATTGTGTCATACAAAAGGACGTTTCTCGCTTGTCGTGAACTCGATTATTTGGTTACGTCAGAACAACGTGCTTCTCAATATTATGTCATGCAAAAGGACGTCCATGGCTTGATGCTACCTCAATTTGCCTTATCATATCAGAATAATGTGCTCTTGGCACAATAATAAGTTAGAACAGCAAATAGAAACAATCAATATAAACAACAGTGACAGCATATAATGGTGCATAACATGCTCACCCGGGGTTGCCACACATATGGATGTTGCCGTTCTTTGTCACGACGTCATATGTATTTCATCTATATCTTCTTTTGTTCTATACATATATGTGTGTGTATTCGTCTTCTTCTTTCTTCTGGTGACCTTATCATCTTCCACAGAATTCTTCACCTTTCCTTGTTCTCACATATATATATACTTGCTGCTTTAAACAATAATTCATTCCATTCCATTCCATTCTTGTTCATAAGTGTGTAACATAATCTTCTCTGACTAGCAATTTGGACAAGTGATCGGCCACCTTCCAACAATCTATACATTACATACATTTCTGATTTCGATGTGCAATGGATGGCTTAATGAGTGAATGATATCTTCAAAGAGAGCGACTAATTGTCTTTGAAGAAATAAAATTTAAAAAAGTTCAACTTTGGAAGAATAAAAGCAGTACAAAATCAAATGGGTGGGGAGTGTTTTGAGCACCAAAAAAAAAGACAATTGAGCACCTAATTAGTTGTATGTGAAAAGAGCACAAAAAAAAGGTGAAATGAGCACCAAATTAGGTAAGTGTGAAAAGAGCACCGAAAAATAAGACAATTGAGCACCTAATTAGTTGTATGTGAAATGNTTAATGTTTATAATATTCATTGGGATCGATATGAATTTTCAATTTTAATGATATCCAATAGAATGAATATATAATATTTGTGTAATAAAACTGAACGTTGAATTTCATTGAAATTATTTTTGTTCTTATTTAATGAATTAAAATAAGCATACATGATATGTTTGATTTGTTAGTTCAGTATTTTTGCAATTTTAATGAGGATAATGAAGAAAGGGATGTAATGTAATGAATCGGTTAATTGAAAACAATACTTATATAAATAATATAAGTTTTTGGATAAATATTTATATAACAATGTTTCTCTTTAATAAAACATAAAAAAGTGTCATGTTAAAAACGTTGCCGGTTTCTTTGATTGTTATTACCGATATTGACCATTTGATCGTATATACGTTCTCTTATGTATTAATATATGACTTTGATGTTTTTTCTTTTTTTTTTCATTAGTTATATAAATGCAATGAATGATTTTATATTGTCATTCCTGATGATGTGTTCAGTTCGAACACGAAAGCTCGAATCCCTATCTTTTATTTCTGATTGAAATAAGGTTTTCTAATGATTTTCACAGCAGTTCTCTCTTTCTTTTCTTATCTTTTACCTACTGCTCTCTCTCCTAAATTTATTTCTAATCTTCGTTTGAAATATGGCGAATCGATTTTGGTAAGTATACGACATTGTGAAAAATTAAGTGAAAAATTACAAAAAGCAAAATGCGATATTGAATTTCTTAGATGTTGTTTAATCTATAATCTAAAACCTAATTTTCTCAATATACGTTTATGGAAGCCAGGTTTAAGAACATCAGAAAAATATAAGTCTTTTCAACGTAATTGTCTTATTCGTGAATTTGAATCTAGACAGAAACAATCGAGACAACTAGAAAAACAAGTATCATCAATCTTAATAGAATTAGAGAAACGTCTTTCGAGTTTAGATTATATTAATGTAAAAAAGTTCTGTTATAATTCAGCAAGCAAAATACATAGAGAAGTAATGAAAAATCATAAAAAGAAATTAGAAACATTACATGGAGGTCAGTTAGGACAAAATTACGAGGAAATGAAACATAAATTAATTCATAACATTTCATCATATACACTTTCAGAAGTAGAAGAAAGATTATTATGTCGTGGTTGGGATTTTTGTATAGAGAATAAGATAAAGAATTTCTTAGATTTTGAAACAGATTTAGAAATAAATGCTATGAAACTACAACCTCATTGTCATGATTCGGTTTTTCGTCTAGTTTGTAGTCAGATACAGAACGCTTCGCAACAACTCATGAGAACATCTAAACATAAGAAAATAAATAATCTATCAGATGAAGAATTAGCCGCGTTAAAATCATTAAAATCTAATAAGAATATAGTCATATGTAAAGCAGATAAAGGTAACAGCATTGTCATATTAGATCGAGAAGTATACATAAAAAAAGCAGAAGATATTTTAAAAGGAAAACAATTTGAGCAATTAAAATATGATAAGTTTTATCTTGAACGAGAAGAAGAACTAAATAAATATATTTTATCATTGTATAATAATAA
The DNA here is from genome assembly GCA_905329745.1 of Rotaria sp. Silwood2. NCBI lineage: Eukaryota > Metazoa > Rotifera > Eurotatoria > Philodinida > Philodinidae > Rotaria > Rotaria sp. Silwood2. The sequence continues at coordinate 46,502 of CAJNSZ010000455.1, forward strand.
TGTAATAGATAGTAAACTTCGTCATCAATTGAAATCAACATGTTCCTCTATTTCAGTCTTTTATGGACTTCCTAAAGCGCATAAAACAGGATATCCTCTACGACCAATAATATCAACTAGAGGAAGTTACCAATATCAACTATCGAAATACTTAGCTAAAGCTATTAGAGAAGCTCGTCCACAAGCTTCATCATATATCAAAGATTCATTTGAGTTCGTAAAAAAGATCAAAGAAATAGTACTTGAGAGAAATAAAACATATATAAAATGTAGTTTTGATGTAGAAAGTCTATATACGAATGTACCAGTCAATGAAGCAATAGAAATAACATTAGATTATATGTATAAACCTCGAAAATTAATAGATGTACCGTTGAATAGAGATCAAATGAAAATTCTTTTAAATTTATCAGTAACAAACTCACCTTTCCGTTTCCACAATAAGATATATAAACAGATAGACGGCGTTGCTATGGGTAATCCCTTAGCACCTATAATAGCCGATTTATGGATGCAGAAAATGGAAGAAAAATTAAATAAATTTCGCACAAATAGACCCATTGTTTGGTTAAGATACGTAGATGATATTTTTTGTTTATTCACCATCTCAGAAACAAAAATTAAAGATTTTCACTCACGCATAAATAAATGGCATGATAATTTGAACTTTACTCTTGAACTAGAGTCGAATAATTCCATTTCGTTTCTTGATGTTTGTGTAACTCAAGATGAAGAAGATAAACTAACAACATCATTGTATCGTAAACCAACACATACAGGATTGTACATGCTCTGGGATAGTAATCAAAATCGTCGCTATAAGTTAGGTCTAATAAAAACGTTAGTAATACGTATTCATAGAATTTGTTCGAAACAATCAATAATAAGGAATGAATTAAATCTGTTAAGAAAAACATTAACTGATAATGGATATCCACCACATATAATTCGAAGAGGTATAGCTGAAGGAGAAGTACTTATTAGGAGAACGAGTCAAAAGCAAACAAATACGAATAATAATAATAAGACCATCTTTTTTACGATAAAATACTACGGACAAGAGTCAGTTATTTTTGCGTCCAAAATTAAGAAATATTGTCGAAAATTAATTCCTAATTTGAATATCCAATTTGCGTTTAAGAAAAACATGAGTTTAAAAAGCGTCTTTTTACCTATACTGAAAGGAACTGATGAAAATAAAAAGAATAAGAACTTAGTATATTCCATCCCTTGTTTAGATTGTAATAAAGTTTATATAGGTGAAACTAGTCGCATGAAAGAAACTCGAATGAAAGAACATAAAGCGAATATCAGGACTCTATCAACAAAATCAAAATTAGTAGAACATATTTTAACATACAAACATCAATTTGACTTGACGAACACTAAAACACTAACGTTAGAAAGCGATTGGAGAAGACGAGTCATCAAAGAGAGTATTTTAACTAGTAGAACTTTAGGAAAATCGATAAATGAAGTAAAACATACCATTCACGTAGCTATTTAAATAACATCCATAACTATAATGTTACCTTTCTTACTTATAATATCTAAAAATAATCTCCAATATCAGCACTTAGTTTGATGTTGTGAGAAGTGTTCCATCTTAACACCAGGATCGACACTCTCCACATAAATACCAATAAGTTATTAAATTAATCATCAGTAAGGTCATTTAAAAATAATCTCTAATATGAGTACTTAGTTTGTTACATGTTATGAGAAGAGTTCCATCTTAACACCAGGATCGACACTCTCCACATAAATACCAATAAGTTATTAAATTAATCATTAGTAAGGTCATATAAAAATATTCTCTAACATTAAAAATAATCTCTAATATGAATACTTAGTTTGTTTTATGTTGTGAGAAGTGCTCCATCTTAACACCAGGATCGACACCCTCTTCATAAATACCAATAAGTTATTAAATTAATCATTAGTAAGGTCATATAAAAATAATCTCTAACATTAAAAATAATCTCTAATATGAACACTTAGTTTGTTACATGTTGTGAGAAGTGTTCCATCTTAACACCAGGATCGACACCCTCCACATGAATACAAATAAGTTATTAAAATAATTATTAGTAATGTCATTAAAAATAATCTCTAATATCAGTAATTAGTTTGTTACATGTTGTGAGAAGTGTTCCATCTCAACACCAGAATCGACACCCTCCACAAAAATTGAAATAAAATTGCTCAAACAATAGTATATAATTTCATGCATTCTCAGCTATCTTATTCTTTCGTATGTATATTTTCGCAAATAATATCCTATATAATTTCGTTTATTTTCAATAATGTCATATAATTTCATGTATTTTCATCTCTCTTATCCTTTCTTATGCACATTTTCACAAATAATATCCTATATAATTTCGTTTATTTTCATCAATCTCACGTTTCTTATTTACATTTGCTCAATAACATCACATAGTTTCATCGATTTTCATCTATCTTGTCTTTGTTATTTATATTTTTTCTCTCAAAAAAAAAAAAAAAAAAAAAAAAAAAATATAATTATTATAATTTTATTCATTTAATTAATTTTTTCCTACTGATTATATTTTCTCGAATAATATCTAATAGACAAACGTATTCTAGTTTATGTTGTGAGAAGTGATCCATCTTAACACCAAGATCGACACCCTCCACATAAAATACAAATCAGTTGATCACATAAATTGATTTTAGTCTTCTCATTTTATTAACCACACTTCTCTTATGTACATTTTTCTTTGAAAGAATATCTATCAAGACCAAAAAAAAAAAAAAAATTATCTCAGGCATGTTGTGAGAGGAGCTCCACCTTAACATTAAGATAAACCCCAACAATAAATATTATTTAAACTCAGTTCG
>CAJNSZ010000455.1:49466-85816 GCA_905329745.1 Rotaria sp. Silwood2
TCTATCAATTGCGTTTTGTTTTTCTTTCTGTCTTTCTTTCTTTCTTTTTTTTGTTTTTGTCAATTATCAATAATAAAAAACAATAATAAATATTATAAATAAATCAAAAATATATTCAAAAAAAGGAAAAAACTCCCCATATTAATGTTTATGAGTATAACTCAATAAATTTCTATTGACTTGAAAAAATTCAAAGAACTCATTTGCAGCTATTTGAATAGAGATGAGACTGATTGAAAATGCCACAGTATTTTTTTCTCCCTGTGTGACGTAAATAATTAAAAATAATATTTTTTTATCTAAGTATACTCACCGTTCATGTTAATCTTGAAATTGGTCCAAGTAACGAAACAGAATTTCTTTTTCTAAATAAATACATTAGTATTCATTGTCGTTCAGATAAATCTAAACAGAAAAATATATGTAATGTTTTTCTATACATATTTAATGTTCATTTTGTTCTTGGGATAGATCTAAATAAAAAAAAATAATTTTTTTCTAAGTAATGACTTACTGTTCATTATATTATTGAGATTAATTTAAATAATAGAAATAAATAATTTTTATCTATAAACATTAACTATTGATTTTCATCTTGACATTTGATCTAAACAAAAAAAAACAATTTTTTTTCTAAGTAATAACTTACTATTCATATTGATATAGAAAATGATCTAAATAAAACAAAAAACAAGTAAGTTTTATCAAAAATACTTACGGCTCATTCTATTATTGAGATTAATCCATATAAAATAAATGAATAAATAGTTATTATCTGTAAACACTAATTATTGATTTTCATCTTGAGGTCAATCTCAATAAAAACTTATTTGAACAGATTTCGGACCGTAACATATTATTGAGATATTCACAACACTAGCGCCCTCTATAATAATATTGGTTAATATCTTAAGAATGGCTGATGTTCGGATAGTGCGCTTAGCTGTATTGAAGTCGAAAAAAGATGAGCTTAACTTTTAGCATAGGCTTCATCCAAACATTTTATGTTTTATCATACTCAAATTTGTCACACTCTACTTAGTTACCAGATACCGTATTACAGGTGATAAATGGGTATAGCTCAAGACGACTATAAGGTTTTGATTTCATAACGGGATAAACTGTAGACTTATAGAGAAAGACTTCCTCTATCAATCGATATATGTATTATCAACTTCAATTGCGTAATGTTCATATGCCAATAGACGGCGCCACCTTCGTCATACCACACATGTCCACAGCAGAATGCGTCGAAGTTGGCACCCCCTATTCACATATCAACAGTATGCAATATAACTTTATTGTACACACATCACTTGATGGAAGAAGTCTTCCTCCACAAACCTACATGTATCCCGCTCTGTAGTCAACAATGACTATTATGGATGGCGCACCTGCACTACAAGGGGCAGCAATTGCTTCCCCTAAATAAATTTTTGGGGAGCAATAAACTTTTATTACTTTTCCAAATTGCTCATGCTTTCTTTTGTATAATGGAGTAAAACTACCCAATTCAATATACATATTCAATACGACTTCGCAGCTATTACACGAGTTTTGGCGCAGTCTCATGAATTTGTTTATTGTAATCTTGATGAATGTGTTCCCTGTTATACATATTCGACATCTGCGCTCATCAAAAGAATTGAAGTCAGATTATGGACGACGCACGAACACTACAAGGAATAGCCGTTGCTTTCTCTAAAAAGCTTTCGGAGGGGCGATAAGAACTTATTGATTCCCGAAAATTCCCAAGCCACCTAGTTAATCCAACGTATACATATTCAGAACGACTCGGTACTTAATGCAGGAAGAGTCATCCGTCGTATCCTAATTTTGTGAATTGTTATCCTGTTGATTGTACTTCCTATTATACATATCCGACATATGATTATACAAGTAGCACATAACCAACATTTTTATTATTTTGCACTCTCTCCTTTCATAATCAGCGATATCTGAAGTTTTCTGCTGGATCAGGTTCAATAGTGTAACTGTAAATCATCTCCCACCTCTCTCTAAGGCTGATTAAATAATACTTGTCTAGTTTGATCAAATGAAGTCAAGTCTGATTAACCAACATTTAATGAGTGAAACACTATAGCCGATCTTCTTTGCTGTTTTTGTTAATGAAAATATGCAGAACATTTGGTATTCCTTCTATATTTTTCTTTTATTTTAAGAAAATTTACAATTTAGATTTAACTTTAAAATTAAAATTTCTGAAAAAAACTCTTATTATTTCATAATCAAACAGAACATCAGCTAGCTGCTTGCATTCATTTGTTAAACAATCTGAAGAACAGAGTCTTCATCTTTCCAACTGATGTTTATGCCTATGATTTTTCAAAAAAAGGAGAGTGATTGTTTAAATTTGAGGTACCCTTTACATGAGTGTCAAGGCGAGAACGCAATAGTCAGTGAGCGGAGGTAAAAGTAATAAGGAGTCGAGTTTTTCCAAAATTTTTTGAATAAATCTTTTTCAATAAAATGTGTTACACTTATTTAAAGATCGTAGTGCACTGTCAGATGATTTAATGCTCAAGCTTCTACATAGCATGCCTTAAAGAAATATAAAATTCAAATGGCAAAGGTTTTGCTGTGTCACTGTTCATTATTGAGAGGAAGAATGGAGATAAAATGGATTTGTTTAAAACTTCATTGCTTCCCCTAAAATATTGAACTTGCACCGCTCATGCAGTTGATTATGTGTACGTGTGAGAAAAATTGTGAGAAAAAAAGTTGTATCTCATTTACATCCAAAAATTTGAATTTTTGAGGTGTAATGGGCGTTTTTCGTTAGAAATAACATTTCAACCACTTTTGTGCATAAATTTAACGAAATTGGGTAGAAAAACGCAAAAAAAAGTAGAAAAAACGGAAATGTCGAAAAAATCGACAAAAACATGATTTTTTGTGCGTTTTTTGAAATAAGCGAAAAAAACGCAGGAATTTCGACGAAAAGTCGCTACTTTTGTTCAAAAAATGTCAAAAATCGGCATATCTGTCTGCTTGGGCACTTGGCGCAAGGTGCATAAAATCATATTAATCCCACTGACGCAAATAGTCACAAAACTATAACAGATCTTCAATGTTTGTCGTTGATTTCATTGCCTTTGGAATCACATGAAAAGCATTTAGCCCTTGTTTAACACGGTGTCGTTGTATTGTTGATCGACTAACGACCTCTCCGCACCTCTCTCTAAGGCTGATTAAATAATACTTGTCTAGTTTGAACAAATGAAGTCAAGTCTGATTAACCAACATTTAATGAGTGAAACACTATAGCCGATCTTCTTTGCTGTTTTTGTTAATGAAAATATGCAGTACATTTGGTATTCCTTCTGTAATTTTNGTTCGATGCTGTACAAAACTGACTCTGGAAAGTTTTCATTTGGAGAAATAGTTTCGCTAGAAATTAGAGTTTTCTCGGCGGTACTGGGAAAAAAGGGTCTTTTTATGTAACAGCGTTACGCGATAATAAAACCTTTCTAGACCTTCGAGACTTCAGCCGAAAAAGGTCGTTCTTATAGCATAAATAGAGTTTGATAAGCTGTGTCGGATGGCGTTTGAATGAACTTTCTAGCTGTTAAACTTTCCGAGTTAATTGAAGAACAGTGTGTCAAAAACGTAACAGCGTTACGTTTGGACAAGCCGATTATCGAACAAAAAACTTCAACTTACACTAATTGCACTGCTACTAACTCGTTCAATAGTATCAATACCGATTTTAAGAAAATAATCTTCAACAATTCTCTTTAATTCAGCAGTTGCATTTGGCACTCGACTGACTAATTTTAATAGAAGTGCTAAATCTATCAAAAATAAATCATCATGAAATTTCTGCTGGAACAACATGTCAATGATTAGTGTTTAATCTGGATTCTGTTTTTCGGACGGGTACTGTCTCCGTGCTGGATAAAAGATTGTCGATCATGTAGAGATTTTATCTACATCCCTGAATGTTTTTCATTACGTAAAAGTGCTTTTGCTTCAGTATAGATTGCTTCAAGATGATCGCAAATAAGTACTTTTTCGACTGTTTCCATCAATGATGCTGATGTTGATGGATGTAAATACGATTGTATTCGATATGTTTCTTCATCAAGACATTGAGCTACCTATTATGAACATTGTTAAATATTTCATCATTTTGATAAGCAAAAAAAAAACTGAACCTGTATTAGATATTCAGTCACAGAACTATGAGCAAGCAAATTAGCTGCTTTAAGGCGATAAAATTGTTTTGTTTCTTGAAGAAATTGTTCTTCAAAATAATCTTTATAAATTGTCAATGCCGGAGATGTTATTTGATGATTATTTTCTAAAATCGATGGGTTTGCAGTGAAGCCAAGATCAACTGAAATTTTTCAAATTATTTTCAAGGAAAAAACAAATTTTCATTTATTGTTTTGTTTACTATAACTTTGTATAACTTGACTAATTAATTGGGTATTAATTACTTCATTTTGACGTTCAGCATTAATTAATTGAAGACATACTAATGTTACTTGTCTACTCAATCGTTGAAAAAAAACTAACTGCCAAACTTTCATCGCCATCGAAATTTTTATTCATTTTGTAATCAAGCTGAAAAAATAAACAATTTAATTAACTAAAAATAGAAATTTCATAAACATCTCTTCTTTCTGAATCATATTCTCGTTGTATCCAATCTTGATTTAGATGATGACAAGAATCATTTGTTACTTTACTTAAAAATTGATATTTTTCCCAAAATTCGATATAGAAACGAAGTAGGTTTCTCCTTGTAAATTGAGTCCTTCCTAGAAATACAAAGTTTCTTATTATCAAGATTAATAAATTAATTGTCACAAACCCCAGTAGGATCGCCGAGTATTGGCGATTAGACGAAGATAAATGGTATCTTCTATCAGCTATTTCATTTCTTCTTTTACCTGTAGACTTAACATCACTTTCTCATTAGGTAAGAAAACTAACTAGATGAGGCTAAGGCAAGCTGACAATTCACATAAGAACAAGAGAAATAATTTACGTCATTGCTTCGACCTTCTGCCGTTCTGATATGACTTATAGAAAGCGTTATAATAGTCATACAATCTTACAGATGAGTTACTTATTTTAAATTCATACTTTCTTTTCAAGTACTTCCAATAATATATAAGACTAATTCGGAGTAATGAAAATAATTTATCACTGCTTCATTAGATTTCTACTGCTTATATTTTCTTTTCATTGGAAAAAAAACAATTATCTGATTTAATTGTTTTTGAACATACCTTATTACTAGACTAAATTATTTGTTTTATTTGATAGTTTCGGAAAAATTTCATATCACAAGATGAAACAATAAGAAATCCTATCGACTCTGAGCAACGATAACTGGAAAACTATTGAAATTATTAGAAACAGCAGTGAAAAGTTAACGTTTATTTTGCCATCACTAATATAATTATATGTTTCTAAATATATAGATGATATCAATATAAGAAAGAATAAAGAGCTTCATGACTGAGAAAACGTTCAGAAAATATACGAAAGTTCTATCATATTGTACATTTAACGATATGTTTTTTTACACGGTCTGTAATTTCGAAACTCCGAGATTGTAATTACCTTCTCTACAACATTTCTTCTCTCGAAATAATCGTAAGAAAGAGTATTGTTTTGTTGGTTTGTTTCTTCTCAGGACGAAAGCTTACACAACATGGGGAGAGAAGAAATTCGAAGAAAAAATAATGACTTCAATATTTTAGGTTGAATGATATGAGTAGGGTTTTTATCTTTGCATCACAATATGAGGTGACATATCATTATTGATGATGTATTATTACTCATACATTTTTAGAAGCAAAAAGAAAAGAATGCATCTTATATCTTGTCTTCTAATCTATTAATCAACAAAAAATTGTTGAATAATAATTTATTGATATTCAAACTCTTTTTTTATGTGAATATTCTGTAGCATTACGGACTTGTTTCGATTCGATGTTTGTCTTGTATGAAAATAGAAGTATTTATATTTTCACTATTTGAAATTCACATTAGTTGAGTAAAAATAGCTAGTTATCATTTGAGAAAAAAATTCTTAACTATTGCCTTATCACTCGAAGTAACTAAGTTGAGTTTTCAGAAACTGTAAGCTTACATAAATATGGTTATTGAACGGCGTTAGTTTTAGCTAATAATCATTAAGAAAATGAGTAAAAATTTTCAACTTCGCTTCTAATGGTAATTTTTTTGCACACTAGAAAGCATGCTTCAGTAAAAAAAGTTTGCGAAATTATGTCGAATCGTTCATTGATCTTCGTTTGATCTGTGGTAATTCAACTTTTTGTTTTGCAGTTTATACGAAATTCTTAATTAAAGTGATTAAGTTCCTAGGTAAGAAACTACTATGATAATGTATTTGTCCCACAAGTTCTCATTTTATTTTTCGGCATGAACATGAAAACCGAAAGTTGGATAATACAAACAGAAAAGACGACCAATTCATATTGAAATCATTGAGTGAAAGTGTCATCTCGATTCAAATTTACTTCATAAATTCAATATCCTGGACTCTGAAATTTTTTATCAATTCAGGTCAAGAAAACTCATTCGATTCATGATTCTAATTGATTTAGGTTTATCATTAATATTTCTTATAATTCATTAAAAATTAATCAAAGATTAGCAAGTGAAAAAATGTGAAGCAATGATAATAAATTGTGAAATAGTTTTCTAACTTTACTATATGATTGTCATTTCTATGTTTCAATCCGATTGAAGGGAAGAGAGAAAAGCATCGTTTGGAGTACTGTAAAGCATGGAACTTTCATTTGATTGACTCATAATTTCTATCTGAAGCGATCCTATTGATTTTGGTTCACTTCTGCGGATCCAACTTTAATGTATATGGCATGATATGTTTCATTCTTTTAAGCAATATATTTTTGGTTCAAAAACGAAAAGTAACCTCTAACTTTATGGAATTCAAGACGTTTGATTTAAATATCTTTACTATGTCATACTTTTATTTTTATTGAAATTCTCGCCGGCAAATCTTACCTCACAATTTTTTTCCAAGTAAACTTTTAAGTAATCTTTCAATTTAGTATATAATTCACCATAAACAACATTTGCTCCATTATGTAGAGTATTGTGTCGATTATTGCTGTTCAGTTGTGATGTTCTTTTTATTGGTGTTCTTGATGAAAATCCTTGTGATTGAAAATTTTCGCAATAATCATAAACTTGGCAATGAAAAATGTTCAGATAATGAAATAAACAAATAAAAAAACATAAAAAATAAAATCGTTTTTACCCATAAAGATCCAAATATGCTTCAGGTGAAATATATCGAATTCGGTATATACGTTCAAGACCTTCTGATATTTTCATCCAAACATCATTCAAGTATAAGTTACGATCTATATGGGACATTTCTTGTGTAACTCACTGTATTTATGAAAAACCATAGACACAACATAAAAATGATGCGTCACTGATAAATACATAATCATAGAAATAAGTGATTCATATTCATCTTTCTCCCAATACTTGCGTAATAATCACGAAATCAATATTTGAAAAGGAAAACTTATATTTTTCCTTCATTTGATTCGTAGCCTACACTAGCGGATCGTTAGTATTTCCAGTCCACCAATGGTGGTCTGGCAAATCTAAGAAAACAATTACTACACTTTGACATAAACACAACTTTTATTGGGTGGATTTTTGGTAGAATATTCGCTTGTCGTGTCTGTTTATCATTCTGAAGTTTGTTTAGGATTTAACTCAACTGTTTCTGAGAAAAGTCTAAAATCAGAGAAATCTGTGGTGCCCTCTGCAAAGATTTCTTGCACTTTTTTCACGAAATGCAGAGTTAATGCCAAAAAATATTTCAAATTAATAATTAGAGAAAACCAGTGAACATCCTATCAAAAAACTTATACAATAAAGTTGGTATGTATGCCAGGGTGTATTTTCTCTTAGATTTATCAGACCACGGATTAGTTTAGCAAACTAGAATTTTTCAAAAATGAAACTCACTTTAATGTCTTCTTTGTTTGCTTAATGCCGTTTCAATACCATATGAAGGAATAATCAAATAAAATCAAAAGAAATCATAAATAAACCAATGTGGAAAAAGAAGTTCAAGCATCCATGACTTTGCGCGCAATGCATGGTGAACAATCAGGCGACAAAATTGGTTTTCGAGATTTGAGCTTGTAACATAGTTAGCATTAAAGCTACTTTGGCGCTGCATTTAAGTGCATCCTGGATGCTGCTTTATAGTGAGTGTCTGTTCAGCAGCAAGTACTGCAAAGTACCTAAAACAGGTGCTATCAGTAATACGACCATTTTAGTAAAATATATGTTCTAAATTGAGGGTCTATTTAGTTATATTCATTAGTTATTATGTAGCTATGCAGTGCTATGTATATACTATATATTACAGGCCATTTGGACTTCTTGAGGTTCTTTAAGCTATAATAAGATGAAAAAGTTACACTCGTATAGTAGAAATATAACTACTGGTCAATAACACAGCTATTTGCCCGAATTTTTCCGGAACTTTAATTCAAGTTTTAACTAGCTATTTGGTAGAGCATGTTATCATCTATCTTCAGTGGATATGCAAAGATGAGCACTTAAATCCTTGTTGAGATATAGTGTCTCAAATGTGATCTTCTATCCAAATCTGTTGTCAATTTTTATACAGTGATCATTCATGTTTCTAGTTCATCAAGTTTCAAATAGATAAATAAACACCAAACGTACAAGAATGTCAGATTTTATATTGAGTATTTCATTTTAAAATCGGTTTTTTGACTCTTCCTTAGGAATTAAATATATGAAAAAATGATGCATGAGTTCCCTTGTGAGATCACAGCCTCACTCAAAAAAAAGGATGTCATTATCACGGAGATAAATGTGTCTTATGAAAATGAATGATATATGAACAGGAGAACAGGAAAATAGGCATCATTGAAACAGAAAACTCTCATTGCTTTCTCAAACATTTTGTATTATTCTCATTTTATATTAAATATTAAAATAAGAGTAAATATGATAAAACGATTAAAAGTATCTCTTTTTATTTTTCTAAGAAAAAGATTATTTTCTTGAAAACGCTCTTTAAATGAATGCTTATCTATTTTTGGATATATATATCGATTGTGCTCGAAGTCTATTTTAGCTCCAACATCATACTCGATTGATTAAATTTACAATATCAAAACATTATATTAAATTATTTATTGATAATATCAAATCTAATTATTCTCAACTATAATTGACAAAACTAAATGTAATAGTATATTTGGGATCTTTTTGCTTTTCGATAACGGCAAAAAATAGTTTCTATGATAAATATTGCATCAGTTCACGGTTAATATTTGTGATATATATAATATTTATAGCTTTTGAAAAGAACTATCAAAATCATTATTTGAACGTCCATTATAGCAGTGTGTGATAGAGAGAAGCACAAAAAGATGCCTAAAAACTTTGTTCCTAACTTATATCTGACTATAGATAAAGATTAAAATAAAATATTGTAATTAAATAAAAATATAAGAGAGGATTTTTTATTATATCCAATTTATTATGCCTTCAGGGAAAATTCTATTAAGGATTTATCTTTTAATAGTTACAACGGATCTTCTATAATAAGTGAAGAAATTCTGATGATAATCATTTGAAATATAATGAACGAGATGCAATACATTGCATTGTTCTAGTTATACTTGATGAAATTCAAAAAAATTTATTCGTCAATTCGGTTGAAATTTTCAAGATTTCAATCTCATTCCAGTCTATTGTCATGTAAATGCAACAAGGAATATCAAAACAAGCAAAAACATTAAAAATAGTACTATTTTTTTAAATGATTTGCTCATCCTTTGCGCGGTTATACAGTCTAATAAGATAGGTCGTACTGATTCAAATAGAATTATGACCTCTTCTAAATCAAATCATCAAATTTGATGATGCATATTGATAATAATAATGAGATAGCTGTGCTGATAATAATATAATTTCCCGCTGACTGTTCCTTTCCTTTTCTTCTTTCATATGGTCAGCTCTCTTTCTTTCTTCTGTATAAACGTGTGTTGTATGTGAAGTAGTCACATTCTAAAAATACGAAGTTGTTCATAAACATCATTACCGATCGCGGCGGTAAGGTAGTTAATTTTTACCGTAGGTATTTCATTTTTCTCTCTATCTTTATTACAATTAATCCTCTAATACTATTGAAGTGGCCTATTCTCAGAACAGTTTTCTTTACAGAATAGAAAATCTTTCATAGAAAATAGTTGTAGCAGAAAAAGAATGAATTGTACATCGCTAAATTGGTCGTCAAAGTCCGTTTATAATCTCAGTCCTACTATTGTCGTTTGTTCAATAGCTGTTCTTATTCATACTATCTTTTGGATTCAAGTTATATCATTTTCATCATTAAGACAAAGAAATATGATGTGGTTATATGCATATTTAATAACAGATTTTTTTCTTCTAACTCGATTTTTTATTTTCTATTTTTTACGTCACTGGGATGTGTGTTTATATCCAACATTTCAATTAATCTTATGTTATTTTGAAGCAACATCAAAATTTTATATTAATATAGTGCAAAGTTATATTTTGCTAGCGCTCAATGTATGTCGTGGTGCACAAAGTATATTTAATCGAAATGTATTTATAAAACATCCTCGTTTAATTATTTTAACTCATCTTTTGATTTATATATTACCAGCACTTAATATCACGATACAAATTTTTGGTAATTGGACTATATTATTGCGTATAGCAGGCGAGTCTTGCGATATAGTATACAGCTCTTTAACTATAGAGATATTTAATCTATTCATCATTTATATTATTCCAGTTGCTTTGAATCTTATTGTCATCGCATTTTGTATTCGTCATGTAAGTTCAATAAAAGGTATTCGTAGTCAACAAATAATTAATCTTCGTCGTAAACATAAAAAACGTCTTTTAAAGAATACAATAATATTTTATTCAACTTGGCTTATATTATGGAGTCCAAATGTACTTGTGTTTCAATTTATTAATGTTAATACTGAACCTGGCATTTATACTTCTTTGCTTAATTATATAGAAATAAAAACTGATCCGATTTTTATCACTGTACTTGACATTCGATTTTTTCAACCATGGAAAATAATATGGCGTAAAATACGAGAATGTCGACGAAGAGCTGTTGCTCCAGCATTGCCATCTGCTTCGGAACAAATCTATTGACAGTCTTATTTTCATAATAATGTCATCATTATTTTAAAATTTTCAATATATAAATCAGTTTTTTTCTTCTATACATATAATACTTATACAATGATTCCTTGTAGATATGAATGAAATGCAAGTTGTCGACAAGTGACCGAACGATACCAGTTATCATCGTATAAATAAGTTGTTTTCTCTGCTAGAGCCGCACAATCATCTATTGAAAACTTCTATAATTTTACGTCAAAAGTTAGACGAGATTGTACGAAATAATCATGATCTCTGAGGAATAGGTATCAAGTTTGATCAACAGATTTTTTAATGATCTTATATATGATGTTTGTTTTCATCATGAAGAATATCCATCAATGGTGTCCTGTCAACAATCGCTTTCTTCTGTTTGTCTTCTTTTTCTATACTAAAACTTATTTTGTGAAAGACCTCACTTGTTGCAATGACTTGTCCTTTTTTGTGGAACTCACGTCCATTTTCGAAGAAAAATAGTGAGTGTAACTTTTAAGTTCAATTTTTTGTGGCTGTGCCCCCTCAATATCTTTGGATAGAGCATCTTTTATAATTCATCATTTTTTTGACAAAACTCTTCAAGGTTCAGTATTATTGAGTAGAACCTTATCGGCCCGCATTTCTGGGCAGAAAGTATTTTATGGTTCAACATTATTAAACAAAACTTGTAATGATTCAACATGACTGAGCAGAATCTCGCGCACTTCAGTATTCTCATGCAGAACTTTAAAAGGTGCTGCAGATCTCTTTTATCTTTTTTCACAATAAGCATATTCGTATCGCCTTACACAAACCAACACCTTCAATCCGACTGTGTTTGATAGTCAATGATAACAACAAGAATGATGATAATGAGATTAAACGACTATTCTAGTAGTCAAAGCTCTGATCTGAATAGAGGATGTTAAGAAAAAAATTGAAAATCCTTCACTTGAGAGTTGACAAATGAGTCTGCGATCTAAAGTCGAACGTGACTGACTCGATTGAACATGAACATTTTGCTGAAGAGATCTCTTTAGAATAGTGTCGTGAATGGAAATTCTTCACAGGAAGAGAACAAACCGTCAGAAAAAAACTTTTACAGAGGAAAAAGAAATCAATTTCACTGGTGAAATAACTTGTTTGCATGCGAATAATCACAGCATTTGTTAAACGCGTAAGCACATCACTATTTTCGAAGATTTTTTCTTAAACTGACCATGATTATGTCAAAAATGACATTCGGAGATGAAGTCGAACAAGTAAACCCTTACGATCCAACGAAGACACAGACGAAAATACAAATAAATGTAGCTGGCTATAGATTGTGACTTTAATTTGATCAAGATCTGAATTTCTGTAAGTTGCTGAAAATAAAAATACCAATATTAAAAACAATGTTTGTCCTTATAGTTGTTCTAAGCCGTCATTACATAGTTCGTCAATGATTGATAAGGTGTGGGTGTGATGTGGTTATTCCTTTGCTCTTGACCCACACCCACGCCCACAGCCACATCCTGTTATCGAGGTAACCGTTGATGACCATATAATCTTCGTTTCTACATATGGCGTGATCTTCGTTCTTTAAAGACTGAAATAAAAGAATTCATTTTCTATTTTATTGATTTCCTTACCGCATTTTTTTAGGACTTTTGTTTGACGACGACGTAGAGAATAGTGTGTATCATATATAAAATCAAGATCGAGAATCAATGTATGTAAATGACTAATGCGACTATTAAGTAAACGAAGACAATCATCGAAATTGTGCATTTTGATGTGTAAATAAACAATGCTCATCGAAAAACGTGCAGTAGAAAATAAACCTCTCAGTAATGATCGCCGAAAGGTATAATGATCATTTACATTCAAATCTAAATAATTCAGATTTGTCAACAAGGTAAAATTTTGCAATAAATATCAATTAGTGAATTCTTCATTGATTGATTTGAAATTTCTTCACTAATTTTTACGACTAGATCTGAAATTTGGGTTTTGAAAGTATGAATAAATGGAGAATTATCAAAAAAAAACATAACAAATGCAAAGAATTGTTCTACTTGTAGAACATCGAACGATCAAGTAACATACTATTGAAGATATGAGAAACTATGTTGAATTCGTAATTAATCAGAGTGAGCTTGTGTAAATTAATGTAATTGCTAGCATGAAGAACACGTTGCAAGAAACATCCTTCGATAGTAAGACATTCCACGTGGTTATGAATTCGAGGAAATAAGCGCATCCAAAATCGATCAAGTATTCCATTAGTTCTTCAATCGGATCTATTTGATAATATCATCGTTAGATCGAGAGTTCGAGTGAAGTTTGTATCACATGCCACATTATCAAGTTTTTTATTAACACCCACGAGTGAATAAAGCACATCGAAATTATTAAGTTTCTTAAAAATAGTAAGTAAGATTTCATCAGATAGACCAACAATACTAATAATGGAATCATTCATTGTCATCATAGTTCATAATTCTCTAAACAGTTCTATATCTATGTATATGTACTTAGGGCATATCAAAGGTAGTGGCAGTGATACTTTAATACCGTATAGAAAACCATAACGAACTTTGTTTCTATATATTCTGATAGAGAAAAGCATGCTCTATATTTCTATGCAATTTGATCATACTTCAACTAATATCATAATAATAAACTTTCGATAAGATTTATTTCGCTATGATATATGCCTGATAATATAAGTGCCTATTTAGTGGATACTTTTTGAATAACTTTTGATAGAAACAAAATAGAGAGCTACAGTTTTCATTTCTTGAAAGAAGAGATGAAGATGCATTGAGACATATATTACAGGTTCTTTTGATATGACTTTTTTTAAGGTTTTCAATCAACCTCTTTGAAAACAAACCTATTCGTGAGGTGTTTACTGTGAATTCTCAAATGTCAGGTCTGTATTGAAAACATCGATGGAAGAACTACAAGACTGCATGAGGTTTAGAATTAAACATTCAGAAGTAATAGGCATCCTAGCCAAAGTTTTAAGTGATTTTTCTGGCAGTTTCTATAAAAGAATCATTTGCTGTTTCCTTTTTGATAAGAATTTAAGAAAACTCACATAAGCAATAGTAGTACCGGGCACATATCATAGCGAAACAAGTCTTATCGAAAGTTTATTATTATGTTATTTGTTGAAGGATGATCAAATAGCATAGAAAAGAAAGAGCATTCTTTCCTCTATTAGATTATGCAGAAAGAAAGTTTGTTAAAGCTTACTATACGATATTTAGGTGCCACTGTCGCTACTTTTAGTATATCCTAAGTATATGTATCTCTAGCTGTGTGTAAATAAAATTCATTGTATATATGCGCGCTTTTCGCCATCTGCAATGACAATGTTGAAGTGTTACGTTATCAATATGGTAAGATGGAATTTTAGTCAGAATTGTTCATGAACGGATGAATTTATGTTGTTTGTTCCTTCATATTAAGGTAGTCGGAGTGAATAAAGAGTAAAAGAAAAAAATGAGTTCTAATGTATTGACTTTAGCTGGTTAGACGAATGACATTTATTTGACCGAAAAAAACAAGTGCTGAAGGATAAAATGACGAGAGAAAAATAGCGAGAAAAAATATCGATCATATAGACCCATGTAAAAAAAGACGTAGAAAAAATCAGATTATAATCTATTATAATCTAATTCTGAGTTGTTTTTTTTGGATGGGAAAACATACACAAAGTTTATTTTCAGATTGTCGATGAGCGAATAAGTATATTTTATAGGATGCTAAAAAATGAAATATATATCAGTACACCACCAAGAAATAATATCGTGTAGTGTGGGTGTAGGTGTCTTCTCTTCACCCATCCACACCCACACCCACAACCCACCCTTTTCTGTCGAGCAACTTATTAAAAAAGGCTTCTTTTTTTTTTTAATATATTTGTCATCTTCGCATTTCGAAATCTCATTATCCCAGAACGAGCATTACAGCGACCAGAAACGGCCGTATACGGCCGTTTACGGTGTCGTAAACGGTCGTATACGGCGATTTTACGGCCGTTTCTGGTCGCTGTAATGCTCGTTCTGNTTTTTTTACAATAATTATTTGTTGGTCATGAGTTTAGCTCTGAATCTCACGAAGAAAAAAAACAGTTTGTTTTGTTTCTATTCGCATGTCACACTTGAAAGACAAATATAACCTTACTTAAAAGATGAACATCAAATTTTTGTTAATACAGTGCCGAGCAACTACGCGTGTTTCAAATCTAGTAGATTTTAAGCAACAAAAATACTAGATGTTTATTCAATGAATCATAATAGGCTAATAAGATCTGCAGAAAATGCTCGATGTTGTCTGGTCGAAGTAAAATTTTGTAATAAAGTTGAATTTGTAAAGAAAAACCTTTAAGGTTGTTGTCTAGAAAGGCTGTTAGTACAATCTCTGTGTCATTAAAATGTGAAAAACGAGCCAGCTGCTACTTACATTGTAAATGAGTAAATACTATAGTGTCCATCTCGGTCTCTAATCAAGAGAAGCATTGATAAGGTGTCTGCTACACTCTGTGATGTTTCTATGGTTATATTATATCTGTCATGGTCTGTGATATAGGAGAGATGTTGCTAAGAATATATGGCACGCCTGTGGTATGTCGTTACTAAGGTGCCTACCATGGTTTTAATGTGTCGTTGCTACGGATGTCTGTTACCTCTGTGAGATGTGTGTGCAAAT
This sequence comes from Rotaria sp. Silwood2, assembly GCA_905329745.1. Classification (NCBI taxonomy): domain Eukaryota; kingdom Metazoa; phylum Rotifera; class Eurotatoria; order Philodinida; family Philodinidae; genus Rotaria; species Rotaria sp. Silwood2. The sequence continues at coordinate 65,391 of CAJNSZ010000455.1, forward strand.
TTCTACCCCTATATACTTCAACACTTGTTTTAGATCGTGTTTCATAATATAGCTCTTGTAATAAAATAATATTGAGTAAAACTATTCATCAAAGCTAGATATTGGTAGATGTGTATTATCGTTGAATAGTTTTCTAATATTTTAAATTGCTATGATATACTTTAAGTAGTGCTAGATTTTTAAATAGCTAGCTACACGAAGAAAAAAATGAACGAAATGCTGCTATAAACGATTCAGCAATATAATTTATTTAGTAGGAATACATTATTTTCGAAAGTATCTCTTTCTAGAAGTTACAATATTTCATACTTTTCGATATTGGCAATAAGATATAACATGTCATGTGTTGCTTATTAATGAAAACACAGCAATCTTTTTTTTCTTATCTATTTATTGCCGGAATGAAAGTGATGAATGACAATGACGAGGTGGTGATCCTATCCAGTCTGTATGTATTGGTAACTTGTCACCTTTTATGATGAGAGTGCACGGATATATTGTATTGTTTCCATCGAGATGACAACCAGGCAATACAAACGCATTCGGCATCAGATGGCAATGAGTACCGATTGATACTCGACGCAGATATAATTGACGATATTCATAGGTATGCGCCTAAAAAGTTCAATATTTGGTTATTAACTGCTCAGATGCAGGTAAAAGAAAGTTGACGGATTATCAGCCTTGAAGAAATTCTCAATCAAGAGACAAAGTAGTTTCCTGAAATTCATAAAAGAAGCCTCTGACCTCGAATTGAAACCAATGTCAAGAACTTCATATTCCGTAAACAGATGTATATTATCCATATTTAACTTGACTATTCATGTTCGACATGATTCTCAAATTATTTCTAACAAATAACACTTATTCGATATTTTTCTCATTGAAGAGAGCATATACATCTTGTCTTATGCCTAACTACTAACTGGAGCTATCAAAAATTGAACCGGTACATTTGAATATACGCTTATATGATGTAAATATTCAGCGATTAAAATCCGCAATTGGTAAAGCTAGACATCTCAACGGTCCTATTTACTAGGTTTACCCTTTGTTTTCGAAGCAAACTTGTTGATAAGAATGTATCAGTTAATTTTCAAGAAAATTTCACATTAAAAGTTCAACGGATTCCATTCTGAAATCAGGAACAAGATAAAAATCTTTAATGAGAACAATTATAGAGATATTAATTATTATTAAAATAAAACAATATGAATACTGATCTATTTTCTACCAAGTATGTCAATACTTGACGATTGATCCATGGAACAAAAGAACCTTATATGCTCATTCTCGTAGAGATCAGGCGGCGAAGCCGTTTATCAACGACTGTCGGTAGATAAAGTTCTCTAGTCTCCAATCGCACTTACTTGTACATGAGCTCGTTGACTGATGCGTACATGTGAACCGATCTGTATCAAATGAGGATCCTCGATGCAATCTATATCGGATATGATGGCAGTTCGATGGATTGTAGCGCCAAATGCGTTTAAAAGTATATTCAGCCATTGTGTGCCACCGAGAAATGGCCCCACGCACCAGTTGAAATCATTGACAAGTGTGGAAGCCAACTGTGACAATAAGGATGAATCGTGGTTCGGCGAATAAAGAATACACACGACCATTGAGAAGATAACGATGGAAACAGGTAGAATAGTCATATCCATGATATGGAAAATGAGTACCAATGAAACAAAGCGAACGAAAATTAATCGAATAATCGGATAAGATATTATGTTTCGACGAAATGAATCTTTGACAGGCTGAACAGCGGCGAAAAGCGTTGTTTGCCGAGCAGGAATACCGATAAGTACTTGATTCGACTGTGTAAAGACAGGCGAGCTGTCGACACGTGTCATTGAACCGACACTCGCTGACGGTGGAATATGAGCGCCGGCTTGAATAAGACAATCATTGCCCAACGAGACTCCATCTCCAATACAAATAGTAGTGTTGCCATCGTCGAAAAGAATGTCCGAACCGAGCATCACATTCATGCCAACATCGAGAAGATGACGACGAATCGTAAGTAGATTGGTAATCGTTCCGCTGCGCACATTTTGGCCAATACGAATGCGACCTAGCCAACGAACTAATCGAGGATAGATGTGTTCAGTCGCTGATGTTTCATCGCCTTCGAATGTCAATGGGATGGCAAAACTAAAAGCGGTAACAAGCAATTTTCGAATCCACCACGACTCGATGTTCGAAGGCAACCATTTGAGAGTGATGAGCGAGATAGATATGCATTCTAGCAACCAGATGAGACATGTTAGTGGCCAATAGGATTGCGAACAGATCAAAGCCATACATAAGAGACATTCGTGAATGATCCACACCGCGCAAATACCTAATAGTGAGTTGAACATGCTGACGGGTACTTCATTCAGAACTTCATAGTTCTCCAATGTGTGCACTTGTTCATAACCGTCTATGAGTACATTGGCAGGAATGGTGCCCGCTGTGAACAAGATAAACTTTCTGTTGAGATTGAAATGAAATTAATGAATATCAATGTACTTACCTATGGATGTCAACGGTTTCGCAAGAACTTGATCGCCAATATGAGCTTGTGAGTGTAGAACACTTCGAGCACCAATCCTACACCTAGCACCAATGTGAATGGAAGTTAGTCTGAATGTTTTTTCAGATTCATATGTCATTGAGCTGAGCACTACATCTTCAGCTACGAATGAGTTATCACCAATATCGAGGAGATCCGGTAGATCGATCAAACTAGTTCGTAGATGAACATCGACTCCGATTCGGGCCCCACAATATCGCAAATATACGTTGTAGAGGGATGTGCCTTGAAGCATATGAAGCCATGGCTCATTCAATTTCCACAAACGTTGCAAAAACCACCATCGATAGTAAACAGACGAATAGATTTGATAGGATTCGTTCACTGGCGGCAATGTGAACAATCGTTTGAATATAATATAGAAAAGCAAGTGAAGCAGTGGGGCCACGATGAGGGATAGTCGGAGTGCCAGATAGATGGGCACAACAAAGACATAGGCAAGGAGTAAGATACCCAATGTTTCGACAAGCAAAGATCTAGATATATTATCTTCATCAAAATGCTGACCGGTAGATGACGACGTGTGTATAATTTCCTTTTCGGATGGCACTGTTCGAAGCAAAAATATTATTTCATTTCTTTAGCGTAACATGTTTTCTTTGCTCGTTCGTTTGTCAAAAAAACAAGAGTCAATAGAATCAATTTCTGTACATTTTTTAAACTAAGCGAGCAGCACAACTTCCCCTGCGAAAAAAGATGTTTTAGTCGGCTTCAAAATTTCTATAGTGGATTGAAAGCATTGCAAATTTCTATGAAGCCTCATTGGTCTTTCTCGATAATATCAATGTTGAGTTTGCTCGAGAATAATTCTCTTTTCAGTACAATAGGCGACTTTAACTTCGAAATGAGGTCCAGTATTGGAATGAGGGCGAAAGTTTTGTCTAGCAACAAGTTCAGAATTCCACTGTCCGGATCTGAAAAATAGCGCTTATGTCACTCATCAACATTGCACTTATACTGGAAAACATTCAATTCGTAATCAATTTTGCATGGTTCAGTTGAGGACGCCTTTGGAAATTATCAATGTTTCTCACTTGCAATCGTATACTTTGCGACTCATTTTGTGATCTTACACTCAACGAGAAAAGCTACTAGTTTTGTCTTTTGATTCTAGGAAAGTATTGTTGCGATTGTGAGAATACTCCGTTGACATGCTTTGGGAATGGAAGTCTCAGAAAAGTTCAAATTACCTTTGACAGCTATTTCTTCGTGTGAGAATGATGAATCCAGTGCATGTGCTAGCAGACGCACCGACGGATTAGCGAGTAGGATGCTGATGTCAACGGGATGTGAGCCATTCAATTGTTGCTGTCGAATAAGACCGAGAGCTTTGACAATACCCAACGAAGTGGCACCAAGCTCGGCAAAAGTTGCTTCCACATTTAGTAATGCTGGATTTGTCAGTTCGAATGCCTGAGCAAAAATGCAGCACAGTTTATGTTCAAGCAATGATAGAACTTGATTTTGATGACTCGAAGCAATGTCAACAGTTGGTTGAGGCAGACGATTATGATCAATTTTTCCTGCGTGGTTAAGCGGAAATTGACCGAGAACAATGAAAAATGAGGGTATCATAAACGAAGGTAAGTGCTGTTGGCAAAAACTACGAATTTCTCTATCGTTGATGGAATGTTGATCATCATTACATTGCACATAAGCAGCCAGATGTTCGACCGACGTGACTAACACTTTGAGAACAAGACAATTCGAAATCTTGGAATCGAATCGGAGAATAACTTGTTCAATTCCATCCAATTCGATTCTTTGTCCCCGAATTTTGACCTGATGATCGCGACGACCCAGAAATTCGAGCTGTCCACTTTGCACATTTAACCGACCGAAGTCGCCCGTTCGATAGTAACGAGATCCTTTATAGTCAATTAGAACTTGCCGAGTGAGCTCGTCCTGATTCCGATAGCCGATAAATACACCAGCTCCTGCAATATATTAGATTCCAATATTAAACATGGTGAACAACAACAAAGGATGCTTCGTTTCTACGAGCAAATGTCTGGTGCCGAACAATGATCGTCGGAAACTTTATTCGACTTTGCTGATACTTTTCAAAAAATGCAGTCTAAAGAACCACTCAACCAATATTAAATCGAACAAAATATGAATGGACACACTTCATGAACTTTGTTTTTAGTAAAGTATGTTTAAACGTTAATCAAACATAATGTTACGGTACCACTCAAGCTTTGACAAATTTTTCACAAGCACCATTTGTTTTTTTCTTATGAAATTCGTAGAAACTAATAGGAGCATAGAATAGAAAATACAGCTTCTTACCGCCAATGACAATTTCACCCGTTTGGCCGGGTACGACTTCTTGGAGGAACTCGTCCAGAATACAGATTTGTGCATGGGCCATTGGTCGTCCAATCGGTAGACCAATATGAGTTTGTAATTCATTCTGTGTCACAACATAGCATGTAGATGCGACGACACACTCCGCCGGACCGTAATAGTTCCGTATAATGCATTCGGTGTTCAAAAATGGCAACAGATCGAGGACCGTTGTCAAGTAGAGCTTTTCACCTAAAATTCACTGGGTGATACATTTTCGATCGTATATAGAAATGATATCGGCCTATATATCAAAGTATTTTCTTTATTTGACATTCAGGAAAGAGAGAAACAGTAGTCACTCATTTACTGCGTGTAACTATCGCTCTGTTTACCTATCATTACGAGCAAAAAGTCGGTCATTCTCTATACATGTGACGCAATCAAATAAAAAAAATAAAAAAGAGGAAGAAACAATCTAATTAAAGAAATGGTCGGCCACTTTTTCCATCCCAAATGTAATCAAAATTCAACTCATGCATGATTAACTAGATGAGTAAAGGTATGATTTTCAACTCATGAAGTTATGGATTATCGGTCGTCTCTATATTTATTTCGTAGTACGAAGCAAGTGGTATCTGCTTATCTATCCGTATCACTACAATAAAACACGGTTGCCTATCCAGCCGTCTATTCCAGATCAAAGGCTAATGTGATATCTCCTCTCAAACCTATTTTTTTTTCAAAACAGCAATCCGACAAATGAACTAGTGGTACAGCGAGAGTTTTGCTGAAGGGAGTGGGAGTAGGGACTCATGTAGTTTATCCATTTGGAAACGGCAGTGCATACACTATATCAACTGTTTTTTTTTTGCATATAGAAAAAACGTTTTGTTTACATTAAACTGATAGACCTGTAACATCATACATAGCATAAGTTGTCTCATTTTTATCGTCTCATGCATACATTTTCTTGCTTTCGTCCTGTTGTATAGATCTTCCCTAGATGCTTTATTGATGTGAGCATAACCGATCAACCAATGAATATCCTGCTACATCTTTGATCATAAGTCTAAATGCAACTGACATTGACTTTTTATTTATCTTCTCAGTGCATCTATTTCTAATTAATTTATTTGCTACAAACAGTTAGTTCAGGATACATTACAATATCTAAATTACATGGTTTCAATGGCAAATTCGCTCTGCTATGACGTTGAGTGGATACATTTTGAGAGATCTCTTTCTGAAAAGTAGCTTAAATTATTTAGTATCACCACAATCTATTCTTCATTTTGATAACGAAATACACTTGCCTGTAAAAGGAACAAGAAGAAATTGTGTTTTCTATAGCACAAAAGTACGAATCAGATCACATATCGAATATTTTATTTTCAAATTAGCATTTTCTTTAAAAGATGAGAAAAAGACCTTATCAGATTTCATGATCCATCTCGAACCAATATGCCATAAATATGTAGTGCACGATAAAATTTTCGCCTGTATTGAAATGAATTTTTTATATTATTTTCACGTTTGAGAATAGAGTGCAACATATCTATATACAGAGGACTTCAAAACATTTACGCAGCGCATACTGGCTTTAGAGCTGTTTGCTTCTTCTTTGAGCCATGAAAACATATGTGAATACATCCATTTTAGGATGACTTGTTGAGAGATGAGATGGGTCGTATGAAATGAGACTGTCATGTCAAGCTGACGGATTTCTAGAAAACGAATTACAATTCTAAATTTTCAGTTCACTTTTCTCTATATTGCCCATAGACGGAGCACAGTCAAATCTCTTCTCTCTGAGTGGTTAAAAATTATAAACTCCTACTCAGTTCACATGATTCATCGCATCTCTCAGCAAGTCACCCAAAAATGCATGTATTCACATAGGTTTGCTTTGCTCAAAGAAGAAGTAAACAGGTATAAAACCAATGTGTGCTGCGTAAATATCTCCATATTTCTGCATATAAATGTTTTCCATTCTATTCTCATCCGTGAAAATAATATAAAATTCATTTCGAAACGGACAAAGCTTTTGTTGCGCACTAAATGGCTTTGATCCCTCTGCAAATTTTTGATCGAAAAACGGAGGACTTATCTATATTTTTACCATGAGATGTAACGGTGATTACCTCCGAGGAAATAGTAACTTCGTTTTTAAAACAACCATCATGAGCGTGGTCAACTTCGGCGGGAAAACTGCTACGAAATGTTGTAAGTTTCATGTGATGATGCTACTCTTCGACACCAAGGCAAGTAGAGATCTTGAAAAAGCACGAATATTATGAATAAATGGAACAGACTACTCAACTTTTTGGTCGATGCCGGTTTTGACTAAATTTTCGAATAAAATAGTAGTTTTCACTGATATTTTTTTGATACGTTTTTATGAAAACTTCTTCTAACACGCCAGAGTCAGTAAGAGAATACCAGCGAAATCTGTTATTTTCGTTGAAAATCTCGTCAAAATCGATATTAACAAAAGCCTGATTAGTTTGTTCACTTTGTTCATGAAAATCGTGCTTTTTTGAGTTGCCTATCTGCCTAGAAATTCTTACTAAAGAAAGCAGAAATTCTGTTTTGACTGTGCAAAAGTTTTCGCTCCATGAAAAAGTGTTTACAGTTGTCTATTCATTGGTAGAGTTTTTCAAACACCAATATCTTTGCATGAAATTCAGTGGACTAGAACAAGGTTCTTTTTTGTATTGTAGGGTTCTCAAAAAAACAGAAGTTGCTCTGATGCGAACGAATTTATTGACTTTCTTTATCTTCCGCCTCCGATATGCGTTGCCTTTGGGTATCTCTGATCGCATAATAAATTTTTCATCGACTGGAAAAATTTCTGAGGAGACATTGCCCTATCTGTAATTTTTTCCTAGTTACGCTAGTACTAAAAATACCTGCTCAGTTTTAGACTTTTCTGCTCTAATTTTAGTATTTCCACCATTTGAGCACGTTTCACTTTTTTCTTCTTTTCTAAGAAAACATTTTGTGTTGCTGTTGTCTTTTCTAGTGCTTTACACTAAAACTTTCTGAAATTCAATTTCAAAGTAATTGTTTTATGCGATTCTAATCGAAAAGTTAATTGCGCACGTCACTAAGTAAAATCTAGACTCTATGATTGTGTTACCAAGCCGCCTGAAGACAATAACTGCAAAGGGGACCTTTACTAGCATCCTATAAAACGTAAGCTTTTTATCTATGAAAATTTCTTTTTATTCGGATTTTAATCTGAAATTTTGAATCAGCATCGGATTCCGTATTTGATGATGCTAAAATTAATAAATTTCGAGAAAAAAAATTGAAGTGATATCCGAATCTCCTACAAATGATAAATGATCTGTGAAAAATGAAAGTCGTTTTTGCCAGAAAAAAATACGCTATTTTACTCAGAAATTAATGCTGATTGCGAATATGTAATTCTTATTGAAAGATATTATGAGCAAAGAAAACGTAGCCTTAACACCACTTGTCCTTTCGATCCTTTCTTTCTATGGAAGTCTACATGCATCTCAGCTTTCACCATCACCTGTCCTGCAAATCTGAAGCGTATATATTTTCTGAAAACATCTACCCTCTTGTAACGATAATAATTTTCTAAGATTTTTTTTTTCACTTATCTCCGTTGCTTCTTAACGATAACTCGATAGGTTAGTAAAATTGACTTCATATGACAAACCTCCAGATGCGATGCAACGTAGCGATGCGAGACGACTGCTTTGGTCAAGTTGAGGTAATGATCGTAACATGTCTGTAAGCATGATGAGTGTCGTAGGTACTGTGCCTATAAATGTCACTTGGTATCGGTTGATTGTTGCCGAGAGATAGTCCATATCTAGATGGCATGGGTCTGGTTTGAGTATAGCAAGTTGAGCACTACTTATCAAAGTGCCAGCTATCTCTTCAAGATGAGGATCGAACGAAACAGATGTGTGTTGGAGTACAATACTCATTGAATTGATAACGTACGAACGAATATACGACACAAAATTTCGATGACGTAGTTGTATCTATATCAAAAATTGAAAAAAAAGATAATACGTGAAAATAATCTCATCTTTACGGATTTTTTCCCCATCTAATCAATGAAACTGTTCGATAGAATCATTCCTATTGAAAAGAAAAGCAAAGGCGATGACAAGGAATTTACTCCAGAACGGGACATATATATGATTGTAGAGGCAGACGTGCTCCATTCAGTAGTATGCTGATTATGAAATTCTATTGTGCACCGCCCAAGAAAAATAGGCGAAAAGGTATAAGTTTCATAGATTTTAGAGCTTTCCGTTACCAGAATCAAATAAGTAGTATAAGATCAAGCTAAAACATACTCCAATTATGTGAGTATCATTTCACGGTTCACGTTCTTTACTTTCACAGTTTGTATTACTCTTCTTGATACTCAAGCTATGTGATATCTTATAATAATTTAAAAAATACATCCTATATGTTTTTCATAATGTTAGAAGAAACAGTATTTATATCTTAACAATTGATATTTTGAAATATATTTCAATTATTCAAAATTAAGAAACTTTCCCTTTCTAAAAAATGATATGTAGAATAATTTTGTGCGAATTTATATTAAGTTTATCGATAGTTTATTGAGACATGATTATTCTAAAATGCACTTATCACTTTCCAAGACGTTGTAGAATTATTATTCTTTATCTTATATGTTGTTTCGAAGATTATATAATATGTTTCTAATATCGTCGAAAAGTTCATAAAGTTCAAAAATGCTCAGAAAAAAATGTTCTTTTGCTCTTTTATATATGTACATATATGTTCGAGAATGTTCACGAAAAATGTTTTTTTGCTCTTTTGTAGATATAGATATATACAAAATTGTGCTTAAGCTTAATATTATTTTGTTCTTGCATCATTTTATTTTTATTGAAGTATTAAATAATGATAAAATATTTTATGTGCACACTTCCTACTGGAAGCTGTATTGGGTGCAATACAAGTTTATATAGAGGAGATGTTGGTCAACAGCGATCGAGAAAAAGAAGCAAAAAATGTGTTATAATACGAAAAGATGTATCTCGTCATATTTTTAATAATTATCATATAATTTTACAACATCATCATCGTTTATGTGGAGATTGTAGTTCATCTGATATTTCTACATGGATTAAGAATGTAAAAGACTCATCTATTGGAATAAATAGATCCATATCCAATTTATTATCAAAACAACTGAAACCCCCCAAAAAAAGACACCATTATCTATTAGGTTTGACGATGTGGAGGAAAAGCAATGTAAACTGTTTACTCGATTATCGAAAGCTGAAATATCAGAAATAGCATCTACAATAAGCACGTCAAATCAAAATGTTTTTATATTTTTTACAATAATGTTTCGAGGAATTAGTAAAGCATTCGCAAGTGTCCTGTTTAACATTACTCAACAAAGAGTGTCACAAATATTTCATGAAACGATTGAGAAAATGTTACATGCATTTGTATCGAAGCATATCGGTTCACAAGTTTTTACAAGAAAGAACATTATTCACAGTCATTCTCCAGAATGGATAAAATTATTATTACCAAAAGCTGTTGCTATGATTGATTCTACGTATATTTATATTCAGAAATCCTGGAATTTCAACAATCAAAAGAAAAGCTATTGTCAACATAAGGCAAACAATTTGATAAAAATAAAGGCGATTATATTATTAGATGGTAAATGGTTTGATATTTATGGTCCATATTATTCAAATGGATACAACAATAACGAGTTAATTTGGAATACACTTAGTGATGATAGTTTGCAGCAATTTGAAAGTAAAGATTTATCTGATCAAAAGAAAACACCTTCACACGACATTCTTAAGAAATGACATGTTTATTGGTGATAGAGGTTTCACTCGGTGTAAAGGTAAATGGAATTTATATACACTTGATTCTATATGTAAAGGTGAAACACAACTACCAGCAACAAAAGCCAACCAAATCAGATGCATAATTCGAATTCCTAATGCTATTGAAAGAGGTTTTGGCAGATTAAAGCAATGGAAGTTTATTGACTCCGTGGCTAATACGGAATATATACCAATTATATATACAATTATGAAGATATTATGTGCTGTTGATAATGCTTTTTTTTGCAATCTTGTGGAAGATAGTGATGAAGCCTATGCAAATGCTAAAGTTATTATAAGTAACTTAGAGTTAGAAAATAAAGTCATGTTATTAGAAGCAGATACAATAGGTTGGAGAAAATCTAATACAAGCGATATTAGCACTATCATTCCATTATATGATTATAATGATATCAAGAAATTCAGCAGTGAATATTCAATACGAGTAGCACATGCATATTTAGGACACATTCAACAACAATGGACAATGTACATCCACTATGACTATTCATCAACAATCAAAATAAAAAATATTGTCTCAAGGTACAAGACAACTGACAACCCAAAGAAACATACTGTATGGATACGTTTTGGACAAAATAAACTTGATGATACCGCTTCATCTTGTACTTCCAAGAGTGGTTTGCGTACTGCAGGTGGCAGTTGCTCTCATGTAACTGCAACTTTAATTGCTTTACAATATTGGAAAAATAATGAAAAAATACTACCATTTTATACAAAAGCAAGGCATTATTCATCAATGCTTTAGATTGTGCTACATATAAAGAGAGAAATAAAATCAAACATCCATCACCAGAAGATGATAAAGCAATCAATCAAACCAAAAACTTAACATCATTAGATGAAGAATTAATTGATGACGAATCAGAAAATGATGATGAATCAATAACCGGCAATGAATTAAATAGTGATACAACAACAGATGATGAATCTACAGCTGATACAACAACAGATAATGAATCTCCAGGTGCGACAACAACAGTTGATGAATTTACAAGTGATACAACAATAGATGATGAAACAACTGATGATAAATTAATAGATGGTTGTCAATAATACATATGTTGGTAAAAAACAATTTGATCTTAAAAAAGATCAAAAATTTTTTCATATTAGCATTTGTTCAGTGTGTTTGTTGAGCTTTGAAATTATCCTTTGGCATTATGGCGCTTACTATAAACATTTTGAGTTTGTCCTTGAATTCGTAATAAAAATTAGAAAAGTAGCAGTAAAAAGCTTTAAATCATAGCGATCTTATGAATCATGCACATTTTAAAATAATCGTGTCGCAATAAAATATTAATAAACTTAATATGAATTCTCACAGAATTATTGTACGTATCATTTTTTAGAAAGGAAAAGTTTCTTAATTTTGAATAATTGAAATATATTTCAATATACCAATTGTTAAGATATAAATACTGTTTCTTCTAACATTGTGAAAAACATATAGGATGTATTTTTTAAATTATTATAAGATACCACATAGCTTGGGTATCAAGAAGAGTGATACAAACTGTGAAAGTAAAGAACGTGAACCGTGAAATGATACTCACATAATTGGAGTACGTTTTACCTTGATCTTATACTATTTGTTTGATTCTGGTAACGAAAAGCTCTAAAATCTATGAAGCTTATATCTTTTCGCCTATTTTTCTTGGACGGTGCACAATAGAATTTCATAATAAGCATACTACCGGATAGAGCACGTCTTCCTCTACAATCCTATACATGTCCCGTTCTTGGGTCAATTCCTTGTCGTCGCCATTACACACCCTTTTTTTTTCTTTTCTTTTCTTTCCCGAGAAAAGACATTTTTACTGTATGTTATTGTATAATACTAGAAACGGGGAGGTGTTTTTTTCATAACATGCTTGTTTCTCATCCAAAATAAGTGAAAATTTTTTTGCATAGGTAGAAAGTGATGGAGAATCCAACAAACATAGTTTCAAGGTTTGTATGAGGTCTTTAGAGGGTCTCTGGAAAAGTTTTTTCTGAAAACTATAGTAGAAGCGAAATTTCTGATCCTATGTGTGTTTTTTCAAGATAATTTCATTTACATTCGAGCTAAGTGAGTTTGGTATGCCTAAGGCAAATAAAAGAAGCAACCAATTACACAGTGCAAGAACTCTTCGTTGGTTAAAAACGAAGATATCAGATGGAAGTGATCCATCAAATATTGATAATTCGGATATAAACAACCCGGTCAAACATAGATATTTCAGACGCAAACGACTCGTCAAACATTGAAATCATTTGATCTTAAATTAACTATTTTGCCATTCAGGCCACAAAACTTGAAATGCTGACAATTGAATATAACATTAAAATTATATACTGTCCTAAATATCATTGTGAACTGAACGCAATTGAAGGTCTTTGGTGCAATCAAAAGGCTTTTGTTCGATCACGCACTGATCAAAGCTTTGAAAAAATGTTAAAACTAATATCAGATTCGCGCAAACATTTTGTCGAACAAAAAGTTGCTTTAAAATTATTTGGGCGGTTTTGGCGCTCGATCGAAGCATATTCTCAAGGCCAAACATATGCAGACGTATTAAAACTGTTTTTAGTCAACTCTGCAAACAATCAGTCCTATCCCATCGCAGAATATCAAATAAAAACGTGAACTAACATTGATAAACAAATTTCTAAAATATCTTGATACTTTTATCCTGCATGCTCTTATTGAAATCATATAGCCAAGCATGAATCAAATGACTAGTGCGCTCATTAAATATCATTAATATCAATTAATATTTAAAAAATACATTTTTTCAGAAAAAAGTTTTCCAGAAACCCTCTAAAGACCTCATACAAACCTTGAAACTTTTTGAGGTTTTGGAAGGTCATAATAAATTTTGTTTAATAATTTTGTCTCTTCCTTATTGTAAATTAATATTAAATTAGATGAATTTTATTTATTTAATAAGAAAACGTTTCGGAGAGCCACTGCCTCCTTCTTCAGTTCAGTATGTATTAAAATCAGATAAAATAAACGAAAATGTTTTTTCCTCCTTTTTCTATTTACAAATCTGCCTATATATTTNCGTAATGCGTCGTATATATATTGCTTCCGTTCCCTCTGCAGTCTACTCATCCACCCTTTTCTTTTCAAAAAGATAAGTATATATAAACAACAGGGTCGAGCATACGAAACCTATATATTTTCATAGAAATTATCTTCTTTAGAATATTTCTCGATATCATATTCGAGAACATACCTCTCTTGGTCGATGATCAAGAGAGAACTATTGTGAAGGAGCCTGATGGAGATCGCACCAGCTCGAGACCGGACAGATCTCAAGATCTGATCTACTCGAGTTTTCAGAATACCAACAATTAAATGGAATTAAATTTAAAAAAATATCCTATAATTTTCTTTTTGAGAAAAAACAAATTCGAATGCACCATATAATAGATTCGAACCATGTTTTTAGAATGTGCCAGATGTGTCTTAGTAAAATGTACTGTGCCGTCGCTGGTCAAAATCTGTCACAACAAGCACGTTGTGTCCTACTCGAATGTGTCATGGATTGTGTCGCAAATCACGACACATGCGACACATTTTAACTTAGAGTGTATTCTTTAATATGTTACCACTAGTATTGTTTTTCTTCCGATTTAAACACCTGCCATACGTAGTATGACGGTGAAAAGAGTTTGTGGTATACTAATATTCATTGCTGTAGAGATTACGATCAAAAATGTTCTTTTTTCTCTTATTCAAGCGAATTTCGTCAGATTGAGTGATCGAGCAATTAGGTTTTAGAATAATTTTTCTAGGTATTTTTGACTAGATAATACTTTAGTTATAGTACGAGAAATTTGGAAACGCAAAATCTTCTTTTGCATCACTCATCAACGGCTGAATGAGTTTGGATCGTTAATTGGCGAAATCCATCAATTTCATACAAATACACGTACAATCAAGAGTAAAGAACCAGCTCGATAGAGAAGAACTAATATTGTTACAAGAACATGAACGATGAATATCTGTAATGATGGCAGAAAATTTTCTTTCACACAAATGTAATCACACATAATTCCGGAAGCGTATAGTTTGACTAACAACCTAGAGGGTGTGGGTGTGGGTGTCTGGGGTGTCTGGGATGTGTGGATGTGGTGGTGTCGGTGGATGGTATGGGTGTGGGTGTGGCTGCGAGTCTTCTTCGTATCAACATCGGCACCCACACCCACCCACACTCCACACCCAGACCCACACCCATACCCACACCCACACCCACACCCCATATCGTACAGTTTTTATTTGCATTTCTCATGTAAAAAAAACAGTCAATTGGTAAACAAATTCGTATTATAAAAAGCAAGTGTGTATGTTGCAATTTTATCTTTACACAAAAAATTCTGTGTTCATCCATGTTGGCTGAAGTTGCTTTATTTTTTAGCCATTGTGATATTATATGAAATGGACATGCAAAATTTCTCTAGAAAATCATTCATATGTCGTCGTGTACGATATGAAAATATTTAGCGGATACATCCGCAAATTTTCATGTTTCTAAACATGAGTTCTAGTACGCTCTTAAAAAGATTCACACACATCTCATATCATATTGATTTACAACGGGTGAGTGTAGGTGTGGGTAAAGTTAGGATTCAGCCCCACACACACCCATATCTCACATTCAATCAATTGGGACTTGGTCATTTCTCTCTTTTTCTTTGCTTGATGGCCAATCGGTTGCCAATGACCGATTGAGCGTGTGGGGTGGGTGTGGAGATGAACAAATCTGCGAGGGACAAGCATATCCAGAACAAGATCCACCCTCACGCATACACCCTCTTTCATTTAATAATAAATTCTAAACATCTATGCTGAGTCTCTTAAACAAGAACGAAACTCCATGTGATGCTTTGAATTTTTTATCTTATATTCTATGATCGAAAACGAAACATGATACTATGCAAACATGATGCTGTAGTTTATTGATTTCTTCGTAATATAGGTTTATCTCTACTTATCTCAAATATTAATTTTGTTCTTTGAATGATTTTTTCCTCATACTTCCATTTAATCTAAGACGACTACGTAAACAAATTTCAATTATGGACTTAGGAACAGCAATGATGCACTATTATATCTTTCTGTTTCTCCTTCCCCTTGCAGTTCGCTGTCAAAATACATCAAGTTGGGGAAAACAGCGTCTAAATGATACGGTTATTCTACGATATCGAAATACGTTCATATTATTGCACAAGGATATTGTGAGCAAATTGATCAACATCAGTTTGTCACACAATGGTCGCTTACCCTTCAATGTCACTCGTGATCTCCACTGTACAATCGAACGAATATTAGTCAGTCTGAAACAGGCGACATCAGCCAACGATGATCTTATCCGTGAGATCAACGTTGATATCGATCAACTAACTTCTTCTATTTCACAATTTGAAAATGAAATACGGCACAATGAAAAAACCGTAAATAAGTTGAATATGACCGTTGAAAATTCTCGAGAACAAGTTGAACTAGCACGAAACAATTTGAACAAGACACAGGAAATGTTTCGTGATTTGATAGGTTATGAGATGCAACAATCAATTGCCGCTTGTACGTACTCTTTAAAAAAGTCGCAAATATCATCGAATCGACTAGTTGCTTGAGAATTTTGTAGGTTCAAATCGTGATCGAAAGAGCACTCTATTCGGGAGTTATCACGAAGGATTTCATCGCAAGCGGTGCCGTTGTCCTGAAGATTGGGGTGGATCCATGTGTCATGTTCATGCCTATAGAAACTCACCAATGTATCTTTCTGTTATGGAAGCGCAGAGTACGGCTCAATCAAACTTGTCGACGTATCAAAAACAACTCGACGAGAACGAAAAGAAGTACAGAGCAGTTCAATCAGAATTGATTAAAAATCGAACACAATTAGCGGAGCTTCATCTTGTATTGGAACAACAGCGACAGGCAGAAAACATTGCAACAGAACTTAAGAAAGATTTCAAATCACTTGAAGCTAATCTCAGTGGGTTTTCTATTTCAAAGCAGAAATTCTATACTCAACTCATTAATTCTCAAGTCATCATTGAATCACTCAATTCTATCTATGAAAGACTGTTACATGAGCAAATGATAGAGCCAACTTCCTTAGAAACTTCGTATCGAAACATGAGCATAATCAATCATAATTTGGTCTTACTTGCCAAGAAATTCCCTAAACTACGACGTTATCGAAAACAACCCGGTCAAACTTGTAAATTTACGTGAGTTTTTCGTTATGTAGTTTTAATATGATCAATCTCGGCAAGATTTTTTTAGTACACCCAATCGTGTCATGTCTCATTCAGAAATGCAATTGCACAATGATACGGATGGGTCTCGTTCTCGACGCGCTGTATCAAGTAAACAAAGAATTTTTTCTACATGAATTCGATTGAGTGTACTCATATGTACCTTTAGAGCAAGTCATGCAACAACAAAGCAATCCGACATTCCGATTGTACAACTCAATGACAGCCATTAGAACGATCGACGAAAATGAAAAATAGAGTTGATATAATTGATTCCTTCAACTTGCCCCTTTATTTCAATCCCGATCTTTAACCTGAAGTACTACGATGATTGATTTATTCATATATTCGCGAAAAAAGTCGAATAAAATGATCAAAAGAAAAACAATCTACAAACGCTATTGTGCGTCTAGATTATCGTAATTACTGTTATCAGCATCAATTAAGAAGATACTCAATGTTTCGAAATCATTGTCAGCAATAAGCAAATTCCCATAAGAGGAAATCTCAGAAATACGATTTCTAATAGTTCTGTTGCTTTTCGAATATTCTCAATTCCTACATTCAACTGGAGCGTTGACTAACAGGATCATCAAAATAGAAAATCTATATAGAATAAGCTCGAGAATGCATTAAACAAGAAAAATATCGATCGGTCGTTTTCGAAATACAGCAGCGACGATCATTAAAATGATTCAAAGATGGCTCGTACCTGAGCATGAAAAGCAGTTAGCACCCGTCATCAATAATTCACTTTGATATCGTTTTTGGGTGTGAGTGTGGGTGTGGAGTGTGGGAAGGTTGGTGTGCGTGTTGCTATTTTCTCAACACACAGCCATACCCACACCCACACGCTATTACACACAACCATTGCGTAAGCTGTTGAAGACCTCTATGTGTATCAATGTATCATAGAAAATTTAGAAATACAGTACGATGCAAGCTATTGAATTCAACTCTGTGTCCTAGAGGTTCAAAAATAAATTTAGCATTCGATTGAAACTTACGTACGGAGTCAAAAACTTGATTTCGATCGGTTCACAAACAATTTCAGGCATTTCTGCTTTGAATATACTAAAACTTCGTGATGATTTGAAAAAGATAAGTGCCCTCACCTTGTGACTATTTTATTTGATTACCATTCGAACGATTGCACTAAGTCAATGTAAAGTCATCGATCGATTTTATTCTTGGATGATTCATGCATATTGCTCTTAAAAGAGTCATTTAGATTCGGTTTTTCATTGATTATTTGATGACAAGTTGTTTTGAATTCATAATTTGATAACGTTTGCCACACTGCAGTTAATAAAGAACACTAATTTTCATACGTTTTCACATTGATATCGTTTCTATTCATTTAGCATACATTTTTAAAGTTCATGCATAAGATGATTCTTGACCTAATTCTCATCCGAACTTTTAGCTATCAGTAACATCCAAGATCATCTTCGGCAGCTTCTAAACACAACAGAAAATCTCGCCAAACTTTTAAAACTTTCCAAAGAGACAAATATAAGTGTTGGTATTTATACAAGAGAATTTCTTTATTTGAATAGTTGTCCATAGCAAAAGATCTTTTTTTTACTATCACTCTAACGAGAATTGATTATGTGTTCTATGATAAAAAGAAATACAAACCGGAGCTATATTAATCAGTTTGTATGCGACTAGTTTTGTATTTTTACACTTTCCGTTTTTGTATTATTTGTTGTAATAAATAGTTGCTCATTGACATTGTCAAAAGACTTTCTATCTACAGTAAACTTGATTATGATCCTTTCGCATGGTGACACATAAAATTTTGCACTCCTTTTAAGTTCTATAGTAATTTATATTTAAGAATTTCTACTCTCAGTGGTGTATTCACAGTTGATTTCGGTCTTTCGAATGTATTATCATCATGTGACTGATGATTTGTACCTATACATGGTATTCATCCACATTCGTTCATGTCTACATCGACATTGGTGACTAACGTAATGATGCAAATTGTTTTTTTTCTGACTTTTACGCCGGATCTCTATTAAAATATTTTTATTATCCCATAAAATAAATTATGTCCATTACGAGTTAGAATCTTCTCACCTATTCTTCGACTGTTGTCAATATTGATATTTTTCAAATTTTCTCTCTTTGCCTTGTCTACCTTCAACTTGTTTTATCATAGAAGTGCACCAGTGCAAAGTTTAACATTTTATTATCAGTTTTATATAAATTTCTTATTAATGTACATGATTGAATGTAAAAATCTAATCTTACTTTGTCTACATGTTGTTGTTACATTCAATTTTCATATGAAAATTAATATATCTAATGATTAGCATGTTGTTTTGTTTTCGCATAGAAATTCGAATACAATACACGCTTAACAGATTCATTTCAAAACAAACATTAATTGTACTTATCTGGTATTCGTCTTGATACTATATGTCTCAGTTGCATCACTCAATTTGTGACATGGAATACTCATGTAGATGCTGCAGAGGTCTAGTGTGTAGACCGAATCGACTTTCACCGATTCCACTAGAAGAATGCACCCAATTAATTTGTTACAGTAGATGTAAACCTGTTTATCGATCTCATTGTGATCATTTCTTTGGTAAAAACATCCATTAAATATGTGTAATCAACGGGGATTGATCAAATACAGTCAGTCAGACAAAGTTTCACAGCATACAATGCAAATAGGGATTCATATCTTATTGATCCAATGCGTAATGGTAACTATAGCTTCTCAGCAAAGTGACCAAAGAATAATAAGACTTATTTAAAAATGATAATCAATAGAGAGATTATTTAATATTGAATGATTGTAAATAATGTAGAAATAAAGCAATATTTATTATATAAATCATAGTTAATCTGTTTTTGGGTAAGATCTGACAAACTATTGATGAAGGCAGAGACTTCTAATACAACAACGACTATATTGAAAAATTGTTTGTTTAAAATAGGCGTGAGCATTGGTTTTTACCATGTTGTACAAAACTATCTATTGATGATTTTAGTGAACGTTCTAGAATCATTGAAAGAACTGTGTCAGATAAAATCCTATTATGTATGTGTAAGAGAGTTCTACCTTGCAAAAATCATGTTACGCTCGCCTTCTTTTCAGAAATTAGTTTTTTTCATAGGTTATTATAACTATAAAGATTCATTTCTTGAACATAGTTTTCATTTATATAAATTATGAATGATTTTAGGGTGTGGGTGTGGTTCTGGATGTGTGGCTGTGAGTAGGTGGTTGTATGTGGGTATGCATAGTCTCTTCACTCAACCACACCCACATCCACACCCTAAAATCATTCATAATTTATATAAATGAAAACTATGTTCAAGAAATGAAGCTTTATAGTGATAATAACCTATGAAAAAAACTAATTTTGGAAAAG